>JANHAO010010028.1:0-17987 GCA_026873985.1 Saraca asoca
GGAGGACGCTTGGACTCCTGAGGTGATCGGAGAAATCAGATGTTTCCACTGTGCAAGGAGCTGGATTAAAGGTTAGTTTAGCTCACTCTTATATTTTATTTGATGTATGTGATACATGAAACCTCATCCCAATGGTATCTAGGAGGTGTGGTTCGGCCAAGTGGGTGTTCCTCACTGAAAAAATTTTTGAAATTTTCCCTTGTTGGTTGAACCAAATCTAACATATTGCAAGTCGTGAGGTCTCTTGAGATGGCAAACCATAATTACTGACATTAAAATCATAATGTTGAGTGCAATGCAGGTGACAGCTGGCCTAGGGAAATAGAAAATCTTTTGGCAAACTGACAGGCTGTGGAGACCAATCAAATTACTAAATTTATAAGCTGAATTACCTATTCTACTTGCAGTATAAGGTAGCTCGGGTCAAGCCCTTAGATCTTTTAATATTAACAATCAAATTAAGAGATGAATAAAGGGGGTTGGTTTACAGTAGTTAAAATGACAGGAAACAATAAAACAGAAATTGTAACAGAATGCAAGTAAGAACCAGTCCAAAAGGGTCACTAAACTTGAGATTAATCCATCATTGATCACTAAGTATTCATACAATTATTAATCATATTCTATGGCCTAAAATCATAAAAAGAATCCCTGAAATGATTAATGAGTCTAATCAGAACTCAGCCAACAAAAAACTCATTAAAATCTTAATGCATTGTTTAATTTTTCCTACCTTTTTTTACAAGTGACTATCAAGATCTCAATAATCATATTAATATCCAAACAAAATGGATCCATTCAATTCAGACATTACAATAAAAACAAAGAAGAAAGGATGAGAAATGATCAATAGATTGAATGTAGAATAGAGAAACAAAACCTCAGTATTAATCTTCAAGTTTCAGCCTCTTTGGACTGATTACAGGATTTTAAGCTTCCATGCAAAGGAAGCATGAAAACTACAGAGGAAAAACTAGAAAACTCCAAGCTGCAATCTGTCACAATACTCAACTAAGAAGCTTTTACAAAAAAAAGTTTGCCCGAGAAAAAGGAGGAGACAAAAAAGTTGCTGTAGCAGGTTGCTTTCTGCCAGGTTGCTGCTGCCTGTCCTTTTGCATGTTATGTGTTTGTTTACAGGCTGCTTTTCTGCTCTTTCTTCTCTCTTTTGGCTCTCTTTTAGGTCTCCAACTGGCTGGTTATGGGCTGGAGCAAAAGATGTTGCAATTGGGCTCAAGCTCATGTGAATTGCGGCCAAGAAAGTCTAGTTCTGCATCAGCCCAGTTTATCAGCATTCTGCCCTTCATTTGCAACTGATATTTGATGCTCAGAATGGAATTTTCAGCTCATGAAGTCTTCATAAGATATTTAGATTTATGTTTCAGGTTCCAATTTGGCTTAATTTCATCTCATTTGGATCTTCCTACCTCGAGATATTATCTTCTAAATGCCTAAAGGTCAGCTGTCTGAGACAGTGTTCTGGCAAAATTCTGGTATTGGTTTCAACTCAAAATTCAGATAATCAAACGTGTGATTCAGCCTTGGAGGTCTTCATTAAAGTTGTAGATCAACCTCTTAGATTTCCTACAAGATAAAAATCACATCAATTGGATAAGTGTAGCTCAAGATATGCTCAGAATACAGAAACTACTCAATTATAGCCTATTATGCAAAATTTGAAATATGATGTTAATTGACACAAATTCACAAATACACACTAACACAGCTGGAAATATGTCATTTTAGACCTTAAAATGCTAAGTATGAGGGTAAATAAATGTATTAAATATTGTGTTATCACAGACCAAGTACGTGGCCCATGGAGCGAGAAAAGGGCAAATAACACAACCTAAAACAGCCAGTCTCTAGTAGTTTGACCAATGGTTGATCAGCTGAAGCTAAATGGAACAGACATTAGGCACAGGTTGCCTCCTATCTACTGGCTACCCTCTTGATCGAATAACGTGGGACGTGTCAGATGAGAACTGCACAAATCAACCGTCTCAATAAACAAATGTTAAAAACATGAATAAGTCAGCATAAACCATGTGACAACACCAACTACCTAGCAAGATTCTCGCAAGCATCTCCATTGTGTTAAGATATGTGGTCACACTCCATTGTCCAAAAGCATGCCAATTGATGCACTCAACACCTATATATACCACCCAATACTCATTATTTCATATGTTTTACTTACATTAATCGAAACTCTGCTTAAGTACTAACTTAAACATTGGAACGTACTTGACGAATCATGGCTGTTGACTTTTTTGTACTTGTAGGTCATCATTCGGCAAGACTTTTTGACCCCTCATTCGACCTCAACACTTGACAGAGTTTCATTATTTTTTATTCTGAAATAAGAAATATATAACACATAATTATATATGCTATATAATGACGCATTAAACATTATATAATACAAAAGCTTGTATTATAAATATCCTATCTATACTATACTATCCCATAATCCTTATACTATCGGCATTTATTCTATATAATGTATCAAATAAGACCTAAATTACTTAACATAATATAAAATTTTGTGTAGTAGAAAGCTTC
This sequence comes from Saraca asoca, assembly GCA_026873985.1. Taxonomy (NCBI): domain Eukaryota; kingdom Viridiplantae; phylum Streptophyta; class Magnoliopsida; order Fabales; family Fabaceae; genus Saraca; species Saraca asoca. Next base: position 2,563 of record JANHAO010010028.1, read on the forward strand.
CTTTGCTTTTGTATATTTAGGTTCATACACGTTTTGTATTTGCTACTATGATTGCAGTATATTGAACTTCAAAAAATAAAGTTTAATTAGTTTTTTTTACTGTGTCATATCATCTAGGCTAGTAAAAAATGTGATTAAAATTGGATATGTAACAATAAATATGAGTATCCGCATTAATCTTATCCGACCGGTAAAATTCAGGTTAAGCTGTATGTTCAGACCATTTGCAGTTTAAAATTTTGCAAGTTCAATCAATTACAGAAAAATCATTAAAAAGAAATATACATCTTCATTAGTCCCTAAAAAGCTTTTACTATCTGATCTATTTAGGAGCAGTTATACAGTGTTATTTTTTAGTATATCTATTGTTGTGGCATTGACAGTTAACAGTTTTAATGATGGATTTATAGATGAACTTGATAGAATGTGAATCATGTGATTAAATTAATAGATAATTAAATTGATACTAGAACTTAATAATGGATTAAAATAAGTATTCGGTGTAGTTAAATTAATAAATTCCTAATAAATTAGAGATTAATTAATCTATAAGGACCTTAACCAAAGCCAATCCATGATTTTCTTTTGTATATTTGGGCTTCCTAAATGAGCTGGGCCTGGTAAAGAGTCGTATCAAGATCAAACTTCTTTCCACTGCACGGTAGTACCAGGGTTACAGTCTCACCTCAGAATTGTTTTTTTCTTTTCTTTAAATTATATTCACCTCTCGTGTTGTTTAATCTAATCTTCCTATTATTATAAAAATTATAGCACTCATCTTATTCAAATATACTACAGAATAAATATTTTTTATTTGTCAAACAAGGATAAGTGAAAAAAAAAATTAATTTTCTTTTTATTTTTTTTTCTTCTGTTTCAATATAAATTATAAATAAAATTTCTGTATTTATCTGTTTTAATAATAAATTATTTATAATTAATTTTTAACTTAATTTTTATTAATTTTACTGTCATCAAATTATTGAATTATTAATCTAATTTTTAAATTTTTTTAAATTATCAAATAATATTTTAATTCTAATTTTTAATATTTAGATTATTTATTTATTCAAATAATATAATTTTAGTATTTATTTTAATATTATTAAAATAATTTTTAACTTAAAATTTAGTGATATTTAAATATTTAATATTAAAAAATAAAAATATTTTAATATTTCAACGAGTTACATAATTCAAAATTTAAATAATTTTATTAATATAACTTATAATTTTTAAATGGTAAATTACTTTGATAAATATTATTTATCCTCATTTTTTATAAAAATTATCTATTTAAAAAATTATTCAATAATATAATGTACACCTAATTTTTAGTCTAAATTTATTAATAAATTTTAATTTAAATTATTTTTTTATGTATTAAATAATTTATATATAAGTTAACAGTTATATAAATATTTGTATAGAAATAAAATAATTATTAATATATAATTAGTGATATTTAATTATGATTTTGTAGATAATATCTATATAAAAGTTATTATTTTTTAAATTTTTATATTATTTTTAAATATTAAATATTAAATTTGATATTTCCAAGTTTCATTTTTTGAAATTTTGATCACTATTGATTACTCATTATAATTTTAATTTAAAATGTTTCTAAAATTTCATAAAAATATATTTCTAAAATGCATATTTTTAAAAAAAAATAATATATTAGTTATGATAATATATAAATTTTTATTAATTAAATAATTAAATATTTTGATATAAAATAGTTAATTAAAATTTTTAAACAAAATTTTATAAATAAATTTACCTGAGTATTAGTATATTAAGAAAATATGTTTGAAAAGATAAAAAAATTCAAATAATAAATTTAACTAATTTGAAATATTAATATAATAATTATATCAAATTAAAAATAATAATATTTTCTTGTAATTAACATAAATATAATTGTATCAATTTTATAGTTATTTAATATTTAAAAATATGATAATAGTTTATCCATGTTTAAATACATTATAATTCATAATTTAAATTTGTATTACTAATTGTCATCAAATAAAATTAATTAAAGTCATGCAATGCACAGGTACAAGCTAGTTGTGATAATATTATTCTACTAACTTATATCCTGTGTAACGTATGTGTTTAATAATTTTATTTAATAGTAATTTGAAATATGAATTTAGATTATAAAATATAATATATTTAAATATTAGTAAATCATCATTATATTTGTAATTATTAAATAATTATATAATTGATATAATTATATTATTTTAATTATGAATGAATCCTATATTTCTTTTGATTTAATAAAATATTATATTAATATTTTAAATTAGCTAAATTTATCATTTAAATTTTTTTATCTTTTCAATAATATTTTCTTAAAATATTAATACTTAGGTGAATTTATTTATAAATTATTTTGTTTAAAAAATTAAATTAACTAGTTTATGGTAGAAGATTTAATTATTTAATTAATAAGAATTCATATATTATTATAACTAATATATTATCTCAAAAATATATTTTAGAAATATTTTTTTATAAAATTTAAGAAATATTTTAAATTAAAATTGTAATAATTACTCAAAAGTGATAAAAATTTTAAAATAAAAAACTATGAAATATCAAATTTAATATTTGATATTTAAAGATAATATGAAAATTTAAAGAGTGAGAATTTTTATATAGAGATTATATATCAAATCATAATTAGATATTACTAATAATATATTAGTTAGTATTTTATTTCTATATAAATATAATTATTTATTATATATAAATTATTTAATATATAGAAATAATTTAAATTAAAATCTATTAATAAATTTATACTAAAAATTGGGAATAGATAATTTTATTATTTTTTTAAATAAATAATTTCTATAAAGAATAAAAATATATAGCATTCATTAAAATGTTTATAATTTAAAAATTAGAGTATATATTATTAAAATTATCTAAATTTTGAATTATGTATCTCACTCAAATATTAAAATATTTTTAAATTTTAGTTTTAATATTAATATTTAAATATAATACCACCAAATATTAAATTGAAAATCATTTCAATAATATTAAAATACCAAAATTTCATTATCTAAATAAATAAATGACTAATGTATCAAAAAATTTGAAATCAAAATATCATTCGATAATTTAGAAAATTAAAAATTCAATAATTTAATAGTAATTAAATTTAAAAAATTAAATTAAAAATTAATTATAAATAATTTAAATAAATAATTATTATTAAAATAAATAAATATATAAATTCTATTCATAATTTAAATTGAAGCAAAAAATATAAAAAAAAATTAAAATTTCTTTTCACCTGCTCTCTTATGATAAATGAAACACACTTTATTATGTAATAATATTTAAGTGAAAGTGAGTGTTGTGACTTTTATATTATTAACAAGATTTTCAACTTTCCTTATTTATCTTATTTATGTATTTCAGAATAGTATTTATTTATTGTAAAATTTAAAGTTTTAAATTTGGGCCTCAACAAATCAAATTATAATAAAAAAAAATTACCCTCATTAATTATCCTTTCCAGAAAATACCAAATCTGATATCACAGTGACATTCCATTATTAAGTACCACAACCACTTCATGTACTGAGAATTTAAATTGACTAGGAAACCCACCCCTTGATCAATCTTGTAATAAATAATATCTATCTTTCTTCCCAACTAGTTTTTCATGAAATTAACCACTAACCATGATCAGAAATAGCAAAAATGGATGAAATTTGACTGCCAGATTCTGCCAAGACTCAACACATTTGTTTCTAAAAAAATAAATCAGCACAATTATGCAGAGATAAATGAAACTTGCAATTAAATGAGAGGGCCCATAGACGACATTTCAAAGCCTACCCAGCAACCTCATTAACTCTGATATTATACCTGTAACCAGCACATACCTGAGAGTGAAGGCAGGGTGAAAATGGAATTTCTCAACCACAGACAGAGAATTCATAGCATTAAGTATGAACATCACAAATCATATGCATGATTGAGCTATAGATTCCTATTATGAACATCACAAATCATATGCATGATTGAGCTATAGATTCCTATTGTGATATTCAAGGACCTGTTAAAGTGAACTGAAAATTACTATTACTGAGCAAGACTGGAAATTACTATTTTACTGAGCTGCTGAAGACTGAAACTTACTATTATTGAGCTGCTATAAAAGACCTGTGGGTTTAAATTTTCAAAAATATCACCTGACCCATCCATAGAGACAGATCAAATCTTTTTAACAGTGCAAATATCATTACGAATAAGAGGTAGCAATCCAAACACCCATTTAAATTTGGTAGAAGGCCTAGCTGTTTGACCTACTTTACAGTGTAAAAGCATCAAAGCTCCTGATGCCTCCCATCCCACAAAAAAAAAATTCCACTTCTCTTGTCATGCCTGCTTTTTGTAATGCAAACAAGAATCTACTATTTATACAATAAAACTCTTACAGTAGTCTCACTATGTGAAAAGAAAATGGTCCCAAAATATAATTTTATGTTTATGTGCTACATTATCCACACAATTCTCACTACAGAAAAGCATGTGAATCCCATAATCGAGGGTCTCGGCCTCTCTAACTTGTGAGGTATGCATAATGTGCACACGACATTTTATTTTATTTTTTTTCCAAAATTGCCTGTAGGGCCACTCACTTCTCGCAAACTGAGACTACTATGAGTCACTCTTGTTGCATAATTATAGTTTTACAGAGGAGTGGAAACATGGAATTGGTGGGGTGTAGGCTTTACAAATAAAAAGAAAGATTTTAAAAACTCTGGCCTTCTAGAACCAAACAATTTAGCTTAGTGCAAGATTCTTGACCTAAGCTACACTTCCATGATCTGAAGCATCATCATAGTAATAAGGCGACAATTTCCCATCTTTCTTGGCAGGCTTTGTTTGGTTCTCTGCACCAACCTCTTGCAGCATCTTCACAACCCTTCTCATTGAAGGACGGTTAATTGGTAGAGGACATGTGCACATAAGACCAATGTTGAGGACCTTGCAAATCTCTTCCTTGAAGCAAGAATCAAGCTTGGAGTCTATCACAAGATCCACACCTTTCTGATCCAATGTGGTGCAAACCCATTTAACCAAATCTTTTTCCCCAAATTCTGGGTCCACCGGCTTTCTTCCGGTGACCAACTCAAGTATGACAACACCGAAGCTGTATATGTCACTCTTTTCATTCACTCTAAGCGTGTACGCATATTCTGCCATAGAGGGGTTAAAAATAAAGCTCGCGTCAGTTAGACTCCAAGGAGAATGCGTAACTGGACATGGAAGCTAGGATTATTGCTAAAGACAAACAAAAGATGCTATTTAACCTGTACTTGGACAATGTACCATACATCATATTAATAGCATTGAGATAAATGAACAGTACTATTTATACAATCAAACAAATTCACAATACTCTTGGGCTCCACAACTGTATGGGGCCAACTCTTTCTTAGGATGTAGATGTTGTGATGCAATTTGAATGTAGAAGTAGCTTTTTATGGTCATAATGCAAGCAAAACAAGCAATTTGACACTAAATTTTAACTTCCTTCCTGCTGAAAATGAACATGAGGACCGTAGGCCTATATTAAATAGTTCCCAACTGTTTTCAAATTATCTATATTAATCCATGAACGCTATAAATAGTTAAGCACAAGTATGCACACTAAATTTATCCTAGATTCATCCATACGATATGAAATAATAATAATAAAAGAAAGCAGAAATCAAAGTAAAAAGAGAAAGTTATGTGAACGAACCTGGTGCTATGTAACCACAAGACCCAGCTATTACAGACATGGACATGGACTTGGTCCCCTTCCCAGTGGCCTCAACAGCCTTAGCTACGCCAAAATCCGCCACCCTGGCACTAAAGTCACCATCCAACAAGATATTGTTGGATTTCACGTCTCTGTGAACAATTGGAGGAACACAATCATGATGCAGATAAGATAAACCTTCTGCTGCATCCCTGGCTATCTTATACCGTGTTGGCCAATCCAACAAACCTCCTTTGCTGCTATGTAGCAAATCACCAAGGCTACCATTAGTCATGTACTCATAAACCAAGAGCTTGCAGTCCCTAGTTATGCAGCAACACCACAATTTAACAATGTTTTTGTGCCTAATTTTACCCAATGTCTCAACCTCAGCATCAAAAGCATTGTCATGAATCTGACCTTTCTCAACATCCCCACTTTCTACTTCCTTTTTGGCTCCTCCCCATAGCCTCTTCACAGCAACCGCCTCGCCATTGCTAAGCACAACCTTGTAAACTTTCCCCGACGATCCACTTCCTATGAGATTATCTTCGTCAAGGCAGTCCAAAATCTCGTATTCACTGAATCCTAGTTTGTGAAACGACATCAAAGTCCATTTTGATTTATCAATAGCTTTTCTTGTCTTTTTAAAGTTCCTATACTTGAAATAAAACCAGAGGACACCGATGACGAAAACTAGAGTAGCAACAATGAAGATGGTCCGAAGCAGCCAAGTATATCCTGCATTTTTAGGCTCATTTCTGCCATCACATAGACCTTTGATATCACCACATAAACCTAGATTTCCCAAAAAACTGTTCTTGTACATATCTTTGGCCAACAAAGGAGGAAGTTCACCAGAGAGTTGATTGTAAGATAAATTAAACTCATTTAGCTTCAAATTCTGCAATCCCAAGGGAACTTTCCCAGAAAGCTGGTTATTTGAAAGATCAAGAAAATTGAGAACGGACAAGCTTCCAATTTCATCAGGAATTTTTCCACTGATCTTGTTGTTTGCTAAATTCAACTCATTGAGTTTCTTCCAGGATTTAATTCCCTTTGGAAGCTCCCCAGAAAGCTGATTGTTATGAAGATCGAGTGTGCCAATTTGACCCAAATTTACAATACTAGAAGGCAGCGACCCATTGAACTTGTTATCGTTGCCGGAAAACTCCACAAGGGTTTCCAACCATCCAATCTCTTCCGGAATAGTTCCAGAGAAATTGTTCTTCGATAAAATCAACAGAGATAGATTGCCGGCACCGGCAATGGTTCTTGCAATTGAACCGGAAAATGAGTTATCAACTAGCTCGAGTAAATACACATGTGGGAGCCCCCAGATACCGGCCGGAACCTCGCCGGAAAATCGATTTGAACCTAGTCGAACCCGAGTCAGGCTCTGGCACGTGCCCAAACTGGCTGGGATCTCACCGGAGAACATGTTGTATATCATCAGAAGCTCTTCTAACTCCCCGTGATCACATAAATTCGCCGGAAGTTCACCATAGAACTTGTTGCTCGAAACATCAAGCCATTTCAAGGGCGATTTCTTCCCGAGATTTCTAGGTAATTTTCCGGTCAGTCTGTTGCCAAACAATCTCAGTTCATAGAGATTCGGCGAGTTTGCTATGCTTTCCGGCAACTCACCCTCGAACCGATTTTCATAAAGGTTCAAACTCTCCAATGGCAGCCGACAGAGCTCATCCGGTATCGTCCCGGTCAAATGGTTCATCGACGCGTCAAGAAGCCTCAATGCAGAGAGGTTCCCAATTCCCCGAGGCAGCTCTCCGGATAACGAGTTATTGTACAACTCAATCTGGTTCAAGCTGGTCATTTCAGTGAGCGAAGCCGGAATGAAACCGTAGAGGTTATTCCATGCCAAGTCCAAATCTCCAAGTTTCTTCAGCTTGCCGAGTGAATCAGGAATCACTCCCACCAAATTACATTGAGTCAACCAGAGGACTTCGAGGTTTGTGAGGTTACCGAGTTCCGGCGGGATCCGACCCGGAAAAAAGGGGTTGTAAGAAAGGTTCAACATTTTCAGGGTGGTAATGTTGCCCAGAGAAGGAGGTATTGTTCCTTCCATAAGGTTATAAACTAGAGAAAGAACTTCAAGTTTCTGAAACTTTCCAAATGAATCAGGTATGTGGCCGGAGAAGTTGTTTCCAGTCAAGTCCAGATACTGGAGGTTGGGGAGTTCGGATAGGGTGTGGGGGAGTTCACCAGTGAGGAGGTTCTGGGAGAGGTCTAGGTAAACTAGACTTTGACAGAGAGTGATATCTAAAGGGAGTGTTTCATTAATGGAGTTGTTGAAGAGGGTGATGGAGGTGAGGTTGGGGAGGCTGCAGAGGATTGACGGAGAAAAAGGGCCAAAGACATTGGCGCTGGAGAGATCAACGGCGGTGACGGTGGTGTTGGTGGGGTCGCAGGTGACACCGAACCAGTGGCAGGGGGTGGCGTCGCGGTTGTTCCAGGAGGAGAGGGAAGAAGATGGGTCGTCGAGAGTAAGTTTGAATTGGTAGAGAGAGAAAGCTTCTTGGTTGAGAGAGAAAACGGCGGGTGGCGGGAAGAGAGAACAGAGGAGAAGAAACAGAGGAAGAAGACGAAGCATTGTTGACTGCGGTTTTTCTCTGCTTTGTAGAGAAAAAAACAGAGAGGGAAGAATGAAGAGCGTATTTGGGTTTTGCGGTGAATTTATCTCAGCGAAGAGAGAGAAAACTGAGGGAACATGGAGAGAGAAAGCGTTTTGATTGCTCTTATGCACACTGCACTCGGAAAACGCAGGAGAGAGAGAGAGAGACGGGAACTGAGTACAAGTACTGAGGAGAGAGAGAGAGTATTTATTGTATTATTAAGTTTTTTTTTAATCTAAAATACCTTAAAAAAAAAAAAAAAAAAAGCGCTTGTAAAGGAGAGTGGGTTGGCAGGTACCAGGCATGGAGGATTTGCCATTCGAAAAGGTGTTAGTGAGATTTGAGTGTTGAAGACAATGTCTTAATGATAACTTCTATTAATGGTATTGATTGGATTGTTTTCTGCTAATAAACATCAGGCTACAGTTTTTATGGTGACAATTAAATAAGTATTTAGATTTTATTTTGATACGTAACAAACTATTTTTAAAAAGAACTTTTACATAAATTTTACAAGTTTAATGATAAAGTTAACAGTACAAAATTTTTAACTTTATAATTGCAAGCAGCATAAATGAATTGATTGGTAGTTGTAAGTTGTAAGATACGTATTGATATTTTCTTTAACACAAAAAATGTAGGAAACATTACACATTAATTTATACTCTAAAAAAATATTATATGAAATTATGGAAGGTGAGATTATGAATAACATAGTCCGATGTATTGGTAAGACTTAAATCTTAATTATCAACATCGAGGAGTACATGTTATATAATCGCATGTGCAAGCACATTTCTAATGTTATCCTTAGTCTATATTGTAAAAGGTAAGGAGTATTTTCAGACTAATTTTGACATAATAACTTGTTTTGAAAATTAAGTTTCTAAGATTTTGAAATTTACAAATTTCTATCCAATCCATTAAAAATTAAAAAATATTTTTACTCTACTGACTTTTTACTATTTATTATTATTATCACTAATAATTATTATTATTATTAATATAATAATTATTACTGTCAATGTAATAATTACTATCAATTATTCTCATATCTCACTACTTATAATTACTTTTATCATTTTTCATTGTCAGTAATTCTCATGCTTTATTATTTATAACTATTTTTATCACTATTATCATCAATCATTATTGTCACGATATCACAATGTATAATATATTAAATATCATTATTATCATATATTATCACTATCTCTCCTTCCATCACTATTACCTTACTTTTCATCACTTTTTTTTTATCAATATCATCTATTATTATTCAGTGTCTAACATATTATTTTTTATAAGTTTATACTATGCATGCCATATATTGTGCTGTCCTTACTTCCATTCGTGATATGAATCGAAATCCGCCCGGCTTAAAAGGCTCAAGAAGTTTAAAATTCATACCAATAACTACCTTCATAACATGGTTTTGCCTTCTTCATATAGGTCAGTCACAAATATAGTAGGGAGATGGGGATACTTTCTTAACCAAAACAAAATTGCATTTCGACTGTGCTTTGTTTTCCTTCCTATATAGGTTGAAAGTATATTAACTCCTTCCTCAATGTAGTACTGGATAAAAAGAAAAATAAAATAAAATAAGAGACAATTTTGCTACGGATCTTAATGCATTCTTAGTATATAAAAAAGTTATTAATATATGGTTACATAATTTAAAAAAAAAAAAAAAACTTCTAGAGTGTATTATTTAATGTTATTTTGATGGAGACTTCTAAAGAAGGACATATAGAATTAGTGCTTATGTAGATAAACAAAATTTGACATAGTTAGTATTGCACATCAAGCTGGCGACCTTAATTTATAAATTCTAAAAATTAAGAATTAAATTCACAAATTATTTATGATAATTTTGTATAGGATCCGTCAGTAAGACATGCGAAACTAGTGACAGGGTCAAGTAGAAGAACCCGAAACTAATCAATATGGGCGGAAACGGTAACAATGGATCACGCTGGGAGTGTGATAATTTTGTCTAGGATCCGTCAGTTAGTCTCTGACGGCTATATTTCAGATTCAGAGTGCAGCGGCTGTGGCGGGGATTTATGGCAAAACGGCAACTGGTCAGTTTTCAGAAAACGATAGCAATTTTTCGTAGTTTTGGAAGAGACTAAGTGGGATACACTTGGCACCATTTTTATTTACTTTTCGAATGGTTCACCTTTTTACCAATTACGTACGTTCCCTCTTTCCTCACGCCTTCTAATTTTGTCTTATTATTTTTTTTTTTATAAATTGTGATTTGAATTTTGAAGTTTTGAACTTATTAACATTTGATCCATTTATCACTATTAAAAAATTAAAATTCAATTCAAATCATAACCCTTTGATTAGCGTATCTTTGGGTGTTGAGAGTTTGAAAAAAAAAAGGGTTTTAAAGAGTCCGAAGGGACACACTACACTCTATTTTTGACAAAAAGTTAGAACTAAAAATAAAATGTGTCAAAATTTCCTTAACTTGCCATTGAAGTTATTTATTAAACTCTCCCATTAGTTTTGATTTGATAGAGTTTTGCCCTTCTAGTTATTGTATGGTGCTCTTTGGTTAGCAAAATTATACAATTTTAGAAAAACATATTTAAAAATATACTTCTTAAAAATGTGATATTATTATATTTAGTTTAATTAAAAATTTTAAAAATATTATTATATTATTAAAAATATATTTTAAAAATATTATTAGATTATAAAAATATATATTTTATATATTTTAATTAATTTGTATACTTTTTTTAAAATATTATTAAACTATCAAAAATATATTTTATCAAAAATTGAGTGGTCAACATCAAAAAGTTGATCAATCAATATGATCAATTGTGATAGATTGTGGAATGATTAAGAATAATAGATGGTAGTGGATGCTAGTTAATTACAACAGATGGTAGTCTATGACAATAATTGGTGATCAACAATAATGGACAATAATAACAATGACTAATGACGATAGATAGTGTTGGGTTGAAATGATAATTATAGTAAATTTTAATGAAAGAGTAAGTAAAATAGTTTATTTATATATGTTTTATCAAAAATTAAGTAATCAATATCAAAAAATTGATCAGTCAATGTGATCAATTGTGATACGTTGTGGAGTGATTAAGAATAATAGATAGTAGTGGCTAGTAATTAATTACAACATATGGTAGTCCATAACAATGATTGGTGATCAACAATAGTGGACAAGAATAGCTATGACTAATGATATAGATAGTGCTGGGTTGAGATGATAATTATAGTAAACTTTAATGAAAGAATAAGTAAAATAGTTTATTTATATCACTAAGAATGTATTTGACATACTGAAAAAAGTTTGTTTTTAGTTTATTAACTTAATCAAATATTTTTTTTTTTTTTACATTTTAGAGCTATTTGATTAACTAGCTTTTTAGAAAAAAAAATAAAAAAATGTTTTGGCAAGCTTTATAGACAATTTATAGCTTTTCAAAAAAGAATTTTTGATTTTTTTTCAAATTTACTTATTTTCTTTTGATTAATTGATAACTCATTTTCTAATTTTCAAAACTCCATTAATTGATCTACACTTTCATCACATTATATATATATATATATATATTAATATTTTTTTAATATTATATTATTTTTAATGACTATTCTTTTTTCACAAAACTAAAGGGGGATAAAAAAATACTTACATGTCATTGTATATTTGGCCTATGCCATGAATTCAACATAAATAAATAAAAAATAAATAATGTCATAAAATATAATTAATTAAATTTTAAATAATTATATTCTTATTTTAAATATTTTAATTGCACTAATATAATTTAACTGTAAATTAAATTTGAATTAACTTACTTCATATATCTACCGATATCAACATGTCTTAATTTGATAATTAATTTTATCAAATACTTCTAATACAATAATTTATTTATCAACTTTAAACTTTTAACTAATAGTTAGTTTATCAATTACCTATCCAAGTGAATTTTAAAACATTCATATGTTATAAGAATGAATGTAGGACAATCATCTTCTTATCAGAATATTTTCAAAAATATTAATTAAAAATATTATTAAGAATATTCACATTTTTAAATAAATATTTTTTAATTTTAAATTAAATATGTGAATATCAAATTTTCAAAAATATAAAAAAGATTCCGTAAATAAAACGTGACCTAAAAGATTTTTCTTCCTCGCCTACTTGGGAAATTAATAATTTTTAAAAATAAATTATGTCCCATCCAAAAAATACAACACATGTCAATGTTGTGGGCAGAACATTCATTAATCAATATGCAAATAGAAAATTTATCCATTAACACAACATTTCATATAACTCCAAACACTAAATTTTTTGCAATTAATTACTTACTTAATGTTTCTAGCGATCGATTTTAGCAACTCTGGCGTTCAAATCAAGGTCTTGTGTTTTGTTCATTTCTCGGGGAAAGTAGATGATGACCATTTTGAATATATATGGTGTTTGCTTAAATGTTAGTTTAAAATAATAATGTCCATTAAATGTGACGTGTTCGTTTATATGTAGAACTGTCAAAAAGGGCTGATCCATCATAATCCGTCCTGATCCGTCTCAATTCATAACTCAAATGGGGCGGGCTCAGAAATTCGTTTCTAAACAGACCAGTAAAACCTTAATCCAATCCAACCCATTTATATGACAGAACGGGCCAACCTAACAGGTCAACTTATTTTAATAGCTTTAATCAAAGTAGAACTGTCAAAAAAGGCCGATCCGTCCCGAATCACCCCCAACTGGCAATCCAAACGGGATGGATTCATAAATCCATTTCTAAACGGGTCAGTAAACCTTAACCCAACCTATTCCATTTACATGATGGGACGGGCCAATCCGACGGGTCCAATCCATTTTGACAGCTCTATTTATATGAAATTGTAAGTAATTGAACTAGATTAATTGATGACAAAATATATTGCAAATTATGCATATCAAGTTGGTCACTTTATCTATTAAGCAATGAATTGGCATTCATTAATGATGTATTTCCCTGATTTTTTTTTTAATATGCCATTTGAGAGAATTTTTTATTTTTTATTTGTCAATTTAAATTATCGAGAATATATATTATTATTATTATTATTATTATTATTATTATTATTATTATTATGTTCTAATCTTACCTTTATATTTTAATAAATGTTGAATCACTTCAAATAACCATTAACTCTTAATAAAATGTAAATTTATAAAATGTAACTTTTTTTTTATCAAACATGCTATTATTAATGATAAATAATCAGGTATTTTGGAAACAATACATGTGCTACTTTGCAAAGTTTTATGAGTCCAAAGGGGCAAAACAGAGATAGAAGGCAGAGAAAATACACACTTGGGGGTTTTGAAGAAAGTGACATTCTGCGTTACTTTACTTGGCACGTCAAAAAAATGGCGTTGGTCGCAAACAAAACAGCCACGTTATTCCAAAACTTTACTTTCTCGCAACAATTTTGGGATGATATTTCAGAATCCCGCTAAAATTCCATTGATTCTATGGAATTCATTTATATAATTATATATAATTATATGTATAATATGTTAATTGATTCAACTTAAATGGATTTAATATAATATTGACTCGATCATCATATAGATTAATGATTGGATTAAGTTTTAAAATATTGTCTATATCATATTCAAATAATTATATTTTTATTTGGCAAAAGAAATGTTATTTTATTTTTACATTTTCATACCCTTTCTTTTAAAATTTAAAATTCTGCATATCACCAAGGGGGAAGAAAAGTGTGTGTTCACATTAAAAAATAGATAAAAGAATATATTGTTTTATTTGATTAACTTTTAATGAGTTTAAAATATAGAAAGTTTTTGTGTGGCTGAATTATAATATGTCTTTATTTTATTCAATAAATAATGTTTAATTATTAATTTTTACCAATTTTATTATTTAAAATTGAGAAATTAAAATTTTAACATATGCAGATTTTACAAAATTAATAAATAAAATTGGTAATTATTTATTTATTAAATAAATAAAAATATATAATAATTAAAGTATGAAAGAATTTATTCTAAATTTATGATTGGTCGCTGCCGCATCAAATTTGCTTTTGACAAATGGAACATAGTAATTAGACTCCAGAGAGCGTTGTAGAGCGCATTGTTGTACTTGTAAGGGCAATAAAAACTTGGAGACGACTTTGTAATAGGGCTATTTGTTTTGCCCCAATCCAAACCGATCAAAATTAACCGAAGTTGGGCGGTCGGTGGCGGGTATTGCAGTTGAATCGGCGAAGGCGGGCATAAATTGACATCGAAGTTGGGCGATCGAGCAGATTTGAAATGACGGAATCAAACCGCTATAAATCGAAAATCAATCGACTGCGATTAGACTATTTTCCCTCTCTGACTCACAAATGAACATCTCAAATCAATGTTTGGTAAAACTAGTTAATAAGCTAGCTGAAAATTTATAAGCTAAATTTTAGCTGAAAACTGATAGCTGATAGCTGAAAGCTTTTAAACTAACTTATTAAAATAGAAATGTTTGATAAAAGTAACTATTAAACTAGTTGGTAAATATAAAATGACATAAAAGGGTATATTTATTTAATAAATAAAAATATTTTTATTATTTTATAATTATTAATATAAATAAATTAAATTATTATTTTATCTTATTTTATTATTATTTTATAATTATTAATATAAATAAATTAGATTATTATTTTTATTATTATTTTTAATATTTAATAAATAAAATATTTTTTATTTTTATTATTTTATAATTATTAATATAAATAAATTATATTATTATTTTATTTTTTATTTTATTATTATTATTAATATTTAATAAATAAATTATTTTTTATTTTTATTGTTTCATAATTATTAATATAAATAAATTAGATTATTATTATAAAAATATTTTTATAAAAATAAAATAAAATAATTATTATTTTATAATTATTAATATAAAATAATATTCTTTTAAAAATTAAAATAATATTTA
>JANHAO010010029.1:0-17988 GCA_026873985.1 Saraca asoca
AAAATATAATAATTGAATTGTCATTAAAACGTAATATAATGTATGCAAACAAATAATCATCCCATGATTGGCTTCTAGGGCATACCCCAACAGTTTTACTACTCTAGCATATTACCATATGTTTGCCTTGTTTTAGTAGAAGAATATGCTAAAAACAAGAGGAATGTGGGGGCCAAAAAGAGAATCTGATTTAATGAACCTAGTTCTTCAGCCTTTTTGTCATTGAGGTATCTAGAGAAATGAAAGTCACAAGAAAAAGTAGAGTCTTGAGAGGAATAGAAGCAACTAATGGGATAGGAATGGAGAAAAGAAATCTTGTACATCTAAGGAAAAGCCTATAAGAAAGAAGTTTCTCCTACCGAAAGATCATCCCATAATCTAATATAACCCTCCAATACCCAACTTCAAGAAGATTAGAGTTTAAAGAAATTATAGACTTGAAATATGAACTTCCAAGCACATGCACAAGCAATAGAGGTTATAGGATTGACATCTCCCTAAAACTCTTCTTTCGGGAATGATTGACTAGTGGGACAACAAGTGGTTGCTAGATGACTTGCATACACAACAAAGTCAATCGCACACAACAAAAGTGGTCTATCGAGCATACTCTAATGATCAAATCAGTATCCTCACAAAGTTTCAATCAGTGTAGTTAAGATAGATCTGAAGAAAGGATATCTATTGGTATATATAGGTGAGCATGCCAAGTGTCATGCTCTTGGATGAATGATATGCAACCATGTATCTTTAGCATATTGGTGACGTAAGTGAGAATTTCGTTAAGTAGTTATTGCAGTCACATTGTTTGTGCATATTTGAGTCATGCTTTTTGTCATACATTGGTTAGGTAGTGGACCCACTAAGTTCTTGTTTAGCCAACTTCTGCATTAAGCTAATTGACTAGACATTATGGATCAATTGATTTTAAGTCTGACCTTATTCCTATTGTAGCCATTTCTTCAACTGTCTCAGTTGATCGACCTAGGTTGATCTTCTTGTGACTAGTGGTTACTTTAGGCTATGTCATTTGCCACCTTTCCTCCTCTGAGGGGGGCCTATTTGAAACTTTTTGTTCTCTTAGGCTAGCTATCCTCTATACCTTGTAGGTAATAATGACTATTTGCCTTCCCACGGAGTCTCGAGACCTGCAAATGTTGCATTATGGTGATGATCACCATCTAAACCATTAATTTCAATTTTCCTTAGCCATTGGATTTCTTCTAACCTCCTATAAAAGTTGACTTGGGTCTCTTATCCTCAAACTTTGCATTTTTACCATTAAGAGCTCAGACCTTGTTGTTGCTTTCTACCATCTTCAAAAATGCTCCCTCATAATTTTTGGCTGCTTCGCCATTACTCTTATAGGTAAACCCTTATACTACTTCTTCTTTGCCCTTTAGTCTTTTGTTTCTTCTTTCTTTCTTTAAAATGCATTGGCAATGGTGGTTTTCCTTTGGTGGCACCACTTCTTGTGCCTATCTACCTTTTCTCAAACTACACCAGAGGGGTTGATGCTTATCATGTCTTTTGGCCTAGCTTTCATTTCTTCTTTTTGCTTGGACTTCCTTTGCCTATTTGTTCCTTTGTTTCATCCGTTCTAACGATACTCTATTTTCTTGAAGGTGGCCTCTTGTTTGTGTTCTTCCACTTTATGATTGGTAAATCAAGTGACCCAATCGACCTATCATCTGATTTTGACTCTTTTTTCGATCTCGGGGAGTTCTCTCTCAAACATATAATATGTTGTTTTGCCTTTTCTCTTTGCACAATCATGGCTGAATGCTCTTGATATGAGAAAGGGAATGAGTGGGTTCATTTGATTGACATTGTGCCAGATGGATCAAGATGGATTCATCTTAATGTGAAGATAATTGTTGTTTCTAATAAGTCGAGAGACCCAAATGTCATCTGAGAGCTTGAAAAGGTCCACATCTTGAATGAATCTATTAAAGGGATCTTCTTGAACCTACTAAAGTAGACGAATAGGCATGCAACTACGGTAATACATGTTTCATGATGTTTTATAAAGATGTGGTTGATCGTCTCCATATTTACCCTTTTTTTGCCTATTTCAAACGAGCATTCTCCAAGCTCCAAATGTTTGTCTAACCTAACTAACATGAAATGCTTGGGTCTTCCTTCTTTGTTTTAAAGTGCTAAGCACTAGTCTACACTTGACCCTGACCGTGGGTTCCTTCTTCTTCTTCTTTACTTACTCCCAACAAAAAACCTAAGGTTTAATACACTTCATTCAACACCTTGACTAGGTTTTTATAGAAAACATGCTTACCAATGTCTGCACCTGAAAGCACTCATTCTTTAAGGTTTGAACAATGAAGAGGTTTCATCCATTTCTTCTTTAAGATGGAGGGCTGCTTTACCCAGCCAAGTGGTCTACTCCTATGAACCAACCTCAGAGTTGACCTCTTTAAGACTTCTTGGACGATGAACAAGATGTCATCGTTTGACTGCTGGCGTTAGGGCCATTTGATACTAATCTATCTTTCGTACGTACTTCATTTTTACTTTAGCTTTACTTTTTTACTTTGCCTTTATTGACTTTCACTTTACTTTTTTTCAAATTGCTAGTTAAACAAAGAAGTAATAGAAATTCACTATTTAAAAATCAACCCTAAGTGACTAGTAGAAATTCGTGCCCAAGCTTTGGCCAAGTAGAAATCTATCATGCCGCCAACTGCTTAGATTAAACTAGTGCTGCAAGCAACTAAAATTGCCAATGATTCTGTGTCTTTCAATTGTGTTAAGCTTACATCCGATCATACCAAGGCATTGTCTTTATGTAAACAAAAGATTCCCTCTAAAAATTCTCATAAAGGCAAGGGGAGTAGTTTTTCTGATGCCCCTGCCTTTGTTGCCAAGAAAATCAAGGTGGTCACTTGGAAAAAGTTGCTACCAATCGAAGGGAACACCTTATCCTTTGACACCATAGACAGCCTATGGTATAAAGATGTAGACTATGGTGCCTTTTTGTATAGCTAATTACTTCTCCCTGTTGATTGGGATCGCAACAAAAGGTTTATACTAGATCATAGTTCCCTTCACCTTTTGAAGTCTTTCATGACCTATATTGTACATTTGGCTACTTCCATCCTAGTCATTGTGCCAACCTTTGCAAGGAATGAGAAGGAACTAGTGAATACTAACTCAAGCATCATAGAAAGCTTGAGGAAGGATGTTGAAGCTAAAGCTAAACAACTATCCAGTCAGGATAAAAGCATCTCTAACCTTACTAGTCATATAGCCAAGCTAGTGAAGGAATTGGAATCTTTGTCCATGAAGAATAAGGAATTAGCAAAGTAGCTTTCCTCTAAAATGCAAAAGTTGGAGCTCAAACTATAGAAGTAGGAGGAAAGTTATGTGGCCTTTGATAATAGGCTGAAGGTTGCTGTCACTGAAGCCAAAGAGCTCAGCTATCCCATCTTCCAAAAGGGGTTTGCTAAGGCTGCTCATCAAATTTAGCACTTCAACTCTGATCTTCCAATTAGCACCTCCAAGATTAACAAGGATAAGCCCTTAGATCAAATTTTGGAAGAGTTGAAAATAGATTAGGTTCCTATATGGCTTCTTGCTTTTGTTGTTTTTCATTTTTTTTATCACTGAATGGCTTTAATGGCTTTTTATTATTCTTGTACTATTAAGCTTCCCGTCAATTGAGCTTTTGACGGGCTTCTTGCTTATTGTTCTTCTTTCCTTCTTTTTTTTTTTGTTGACCTTTTGATCATTCAAGGTGGCAACAGGCTTTATTTATTATTTTCTCTTTCTTTTGCCAACTTTTTGATTGTTCGAGCCTCCAAAGGGCTTTACTTATCTTTTTTGCTTTCTTTTGTTGATTTTTTGATTATCCAAGCCTCCAGTGCACTTTTTTAGCACCTATTTATCTTGCATTTGCATTTGAATGTCACATTTTGAGAGTTTTTGATTTACATGGTTTTTTTTAATAATGTTGAGGAAACTACTTAACCTTTTATTAGCATTGAGGAGTTTGCTCGATCTTTTATTAGTGCCGAGAGGTTTCCTCGATCTTTTATTAGTGCCAAGGGGTTTGCTCAACCTTTTATTAGTATCAAAGGGTTTTCTCGATCTTTTATTAGTGCCAAGGGGTTTACCCAATCTTTTGTTAGTGTTGAAGGATCTGCTCAATCTTTTATTAGTGTCGAGGGGTCCACTCGATCTTTTATTAATACTGAGGGGTCTGCTCGATTTTTTATTATTGTTAAGGGGTTTGCTTGATCTTTTATTAGTGTCAAGGGATTTGTACGGTCTCTAATTAATGTTGAGGGATCTGCTTGATCTTGTATAAAAGATTCATAGATGTGAAAATCTTTCTCTTTTATTTCATTTTGTTCTATCTACATGATTTGAAGCTAACAACATTTAAATCAACACATGATACAACTTTAAATGTGTCGCATTCCACGTATGGGGAAGAGACTTCCCTTGAATAGTTTTTAGAAAGTAAGTACCATTTGAGAGGCTCTCTTGTATTTTAAATGGTCCTTCCCATGCTGCTGTTAACTTTCTTTCTACTTATGCCCTGCACAGTCTATTTGTTTGACAAAGGACTAAATCTCCCTTCGTAAATTCTTTGCTTCTTATTCTTCTATTCATAATTTTTGTGATTTTTGCCTTGTAACACTCATTCTAAAGTTGAGTCATCTCTCTTGTTTTTGTTAACATATCTAGCTCTTTCCTTCTTTTTTCTTTGTTTTCTTGCCATTTGTATCGCTCTCTTCAATTAGAGCACTATCCGAGTTTGACTGGGAGCATGGCTTCACTTTCATATGCAAGCATGAAAGGAGTCTTGCTAGTAGCAGTGGTTTTGTATGACCACAGAATATTTGATAGTTCCTCAGCCCATTCTCCCTTTGTTTCATCTAGCTTTTTTCTTAGTCCATCTACGATGATCCTATTTGCTATCTTGGTTTGCCTATTTGATTGGAGGTACTCAATAAACATAAACTTTTGCTTAATCCCCAATCTTCATTGAAAGATATATGAGATTCACATTTTCCTAATAAATGCATAGTTATGAATATACCTTTGACAAAAACTTTGAAAGTCACTACTAGCAAATTACTTTCCATTGTCAAATATGATTGTTATGGGGAAGCCATACATGAAAGTAGTTGTTAGCAATTTTCTTATGTTAAAGCTTATACTTTCAAAAAGTTTTATGTGCAAATGATGTGTTTCCAAACAAACTGTTATACGTTATTTGAGGTTATGGTTGCAAAGGGTTTTGCTTCTATCCATTTAGTGAAGTAGTCGACCACCACTACCACATACTTTAACTAAACAGGAATGACTAGGAATGGTCCTAGTAGGTCTATACCCCATTGGTCAAACAGCCAGGGGCAAAGATGAATATATGCTTTACTACAAACTGCCTTTGAACTTTTGCAAATTTCTAGCATTTTTCATACCTTTGCATGAGATCCAATGCTTCTTTTTTCATCTTATGTCAAAAGTACCCTAAACAAATACCCTTTAATGCAATCATTGCTCTTGCCATATGGTTCCCATAAATGCCTTCATGAATATCTCTCAGAACATAATTGTCTTCGCTTGGCTAAAAGCATCTTAGCAACTGGAGGGAGAAGCCTTTCTTATATAATTGTTTTCCTTCCACAAAAAAATGTGTCGCTCTTCACTTAAACTTTGTAGCTTCTTTCTTATCTTTTGGTAGCTACCCTTCTCCTAGGAATACCATGATTGCGGTTAACCATGATTTTTCTAGCTCTACACATATTACTTCATTTGCACAAAAGGATTGTAATATTTCTTGTACCATAATTTTGTTGTTTACCATCACTTTGGCCTTGGCCAACTTGGCCAATGTGTCAGCTGGATCATTTTCTTCCTTGGAAATTCTTGCTAACTTGAAATTAAATTCTCTCAACAAGTTCCTTACTATACTGGCATATCTTGCTAGTATTGGTTCTTTTACCTCATAGTCTCCCTTGAGTTGAGCAATTGCTAGTTGAGAATCGCTCTTTAATTTCAGTGGTTGGGCTTCCATTTCTCTTGCTAACTTTAGCCCAGCTATTAGCTTTTCATATTCTACCTGAATGTTTGTTATTTTAAAGTTAAATTTCAACAAGTATTCTAAGACTAAGCTTGCATATCCTTCTAAAATCACCTTGCCTTGCTACCTTTTCTATTCGATGAACGATCAACATATAACGTCCATGCCCAATTTTCAAACTCGATTTCTTCTATTTTTTCTAACTCTATTACAAAGTCTACTAGTGCCTAGGCTTTTACCACTTTCTTTATACTCTACTAATTCTACTACCTATGCTACTAATTGACTTACTAGATTGGGTTTTTGCAGAAGTTAGATAATAGCATTTGTTCAAATAGCAATTTGGTGGCTTTGAAAGTAAGGTTTTAACTTCTTGGATGTTGATAGCAAGGTGAAGGCTAACTTCTCTATTTTCTAGTAGCTTGTTTTGGCTTTGTGCAGTGCATGACTTGTGAAGTACACTAATTTCTATTCTCCTTCAACTTCCCAACTCCAATCTAGTAATTATGTGTGGTGTAGTGAAGTACTTTTTTAGCTCTTGGAATTCCTTTTCACAAATGTTAGTCCATTCAAAATTTCTGACATTTTTAAGCAACTTAAAGAAAGGAACATGTTTATCGACTAACCTAGACATGAAACACATAAAAGCTATGACCTTATTGTTGAGCATCTACACCTTCTTTATGGTTAATGGGTTCCTTATGTTAATTATAGCTTGGCATTTGCATGAGTTGGTCTCTATGCCCCACTCAGTTAGTATGAAACCAATGAACTTTCTTGTCCTTCTCCTGAACTTGCACTTCTTTGGATTTAACCTTATCTAAAAAATTTTCAACATCTTAAATGTCTTTTCCAGATCCAACCAATGTTGCTATGAGCTCTTAAACTTGATTATCATATCATCAAAATAAACTTCTATGCTTCTTCCCAATTGTTCTAAAAACACTTTGTTCATCATCTTTTGGTATGTTGCTCCTGCATTTTCAATCCAAATAGTATTACCTTGTAGCAAAAGGTTCTTTGATCGATTATGAATGTTGTCTTGTCTTCATACCTAGAGTGCATTATGAGCTGGTTGTATGCTATGAATAAAACTAAGAATTTTAAGCCTCATTGCACTATTCACCAACTGATCCATATTTAGGAGCTGATATGGCCCTTTAGGGAAAGTCTTGTTGAGATTTGTGAAGTCCACACTGATCTTTCATTCTTTTGTAGCTTTTTTAACTAAGACCACATTTGCCAGCCATATGGTGTGTGGGACATCCCTAACGAATCTCACGTTCAATAGTTTATCTACTTCTTCCCTTATTATTTATGTCGTTCAGAGCCATGGTTTCTCTTCTTCTGCTGTAAGGACTTTATGCTTCGGTCACTTAATAATTTATGATAGGCTATTCTCAGGTCAATCCTTGGCATGTCAATGGATGTTTAGGCATACACTTCAATATAATTTTTTAGAAGGTTTACTAACTAATCCTAGTTTATTTCCTCCAGCTCAACCCCAATTTTTTTACTCTCTCATCATCTTCCCCAAAATTCACACTTCCTCCATATCCAAACCTAACTCTATCTGGCATGGATTATCATGTTAAACATTGAGCAATGTTGAACCCATGATTTGACATTCATTATCCTATTTGTTGATGATCACTAATTTTGCTCTGCTAATGCTTTCTTAGTTCTTAGCCAGACTCACCATGTAACACCTATGGGTGACTTGCTGATCAGCCCGCACTTCCCCAATTCCTCTAATTGTTAGGATCTTCATCAATAAATGAAGGGTGGAAATGATGGCCCCAGCCTGATTCAAAGATAGCCTTCCTAGAATTGCATTGTAGGCATTATTAAGAGTGGCTACAACAAGAAAAATGACATTTAGATTCTTTGTTAATGGTCATGTTCCTAAAGTTAACCTCAAGGTCACTGTTCCTTTCGCCTAAACTTTCCCTCCTATAAAACTAATCAATATTCCTGTGTAGAGCTTATACATACTTTTAGGGATATTTAAGGCATTAGCAACATGTAAATACAAAATATCAACAAAACTTCCCCAGCCAATGTGTATTCTCTTGATACTAAATTATGCAGTAGTGCAGAAATGACCAGCAGGCATGCCTGATGGATAGCTTCTTGCTGCCAAGGATTGATTAGTTTGTGGATGCAATGGTAGGACACGAACTCCTAAGCTTTATGAACGCTTACTTAAGATATAACCAGATTCCTATGGCTCTGTAGGACAAAGAGCATACCTTATTCATCACTGGCAGCGGATTGTATTGCTACAAAGTGATGCCCTTTGGGCTAAAGAATACCAGTGTAGCCTATCAGTGATTGGTGAATGTGATGTTCAAAGATCAAATAAGGAAAACAATGGAGGTGTATGTGGACAATATATTGGTGAAGTCTGAATAACTTGCTAACCATGTTCACGACTTGGGGGAAATGTTCCAAATCTTGAGGAAATACTGAATGAAGCTGAACTCACACAAATATGCATTTGGGCTCGCTTCTGGAAAGTTTCTCAATTTCATGGTGGATAGCAGTAGGATTGAGGCAAACCAGAGAAGATCAGAGCCCTCGTTGACATGAGATCCCCCATTGGGCTAAAGATGTTTAGAGTTTCAATGGCCAAGGTGCGGTACTAAGCAGGTTTATCTCCAAAGCAATGGATAAATGTGTCCCTTTCTTTGACATTTTAAAGAAGGCAAAGAGGTTCAAATGGACACAACAGTGCAAAATTTCCTTTCAGCAGCTCAAACAGTATCTCAGGCAAGCTTCTCTTCTATCGAAGCCAAAAGAGGGTAAGCAACTGATCATCTACTTGGGAGTATCTCAATATGCCTTTAGTGTGGTTTTAATGCGAGAAGAAAGTGGAACTCAATTTCCCATTTACCATATGAGCAAAAGATTATTGGATACGAAGACAAGGTATTCGCCTATAGAGAAACTTGTCTACTACTTGTTAATTGCCTCGAGAAAGCTACGACCCTATTTCCAAGTGTATAGTATAAAGGTGCTGACATAGTTCCCACTCAGACAAGTCCTACAAAAGACGGATGTCTCATTAAATAGGAAATCGAGCTAGCTCAGTTTGAAATTGAATATAAGCCTAGACTGACGATCAAAGGGCAAGCTCTAGTAGACTTCATAGTAGAATTTGCCAGACCTATATAAGAGGAAGTGGAGACACTTGAAGCTCTAAGTTAGGAACTGTACGTTGA
The DNA here is from genome assembly GCA_026873985.1 of Saraca asoca. NCBI lineage: Eukaryota > Viridiplantae > Streptophyta > Magnoliopsida > Fabales > Fabaceae > Saraca > Saraca asoca. The sequence continues at coordinate 9,274 of JANHAO010010029.1, forward strand.
CGGGTCATCAAGTGAGTAAAAGGCCAGGGTAGAGGTGCTCCTTATCAGTCTAGAAAAACACAAAATCCTCTGTGCACTGAGGTTTAGCTTTCAAGCCATAAACAACAAAGCTGAGTATAAAGCTTTATTAGTCAGAATCCGACTGGCCAAAGAGGTGCGAGCTGAAAGGTTGAAGACTTTTAGTGATTCTCAGCTCATTGTCTACCATGTGTGAAGAGAGTACTAAACTCGCGGATCAAAGATGACTACCTACTTGCAGAAAGCCCAGGAATTGCTAAGGATGTTTCAGCATTATGAGGTCAACCAAATACCATGAGCTCAAAATATGCACGTTGATGCCTTAGCTCACTTAGCCACCACTAAGAATGTTGACTTCCTGGGGGTGATCCCAATAGAATTCCTCTCATCCTCAAGCATAGAATAGACAGATGCTTCAATGATAATTGCCAAGATGATGGGATCCTGGATGAACCCAATCCTAGACTATCTGTAAAGTGACAAACTGGAAGAGGATAAGATTAAGGCATGATGATTATCGGGTGGCCAGATATTGCATCTATGACGATGTGCTATATAAAATAGGGTTCTCAACCTCATTTTTAAGATGCATTGATGGCCTTGACTGCAATACCGTCCTGGAAGAAATCCATGCCAGCCATTGTGGAAACCATGTCGGGGGGCTATCCCTAGCTCAAAAGGCTCTCTGACAAGGATTCTACTGGCCCACGATGAACTAGGATGCAATTGAACTTGTCAAGAGGTGTGACAAATGTCAAAGATTCATGAAGATCCCACGAGCCCCACCAACCTACTTGCAATAGATGGTTAGTCTGTGGCCCTTTGCAATTTGGGGCATGGACATAATAGGATTGCTTCCTATAGCCCGTGGAAATTGCAAGCATGCAGTTGTAGCTGTAGATTACTTTACCAAGTGGGTAGAGGCAAAGGAGCTTGCAAAAATCTCTTTTACAAAGATAGAAAAATTCATATGGAACAATATCATTTGCAGATTTGGAGTCCCCCAATAGATTATAACTGATAATGGAACTTAATTCAATAGTGAGCAGTTCCTCAAATTTTATGACGATCTCAAAATTATGAAGAGTTTCTCAGTCATAGACTATCCGCAGACCAACAGGAAAATTAAAGCCATTAACAAGATCATTAACCAGATCTTGAAGAAGAGATTGAAGGCTAAGAAGAGGCATAGGTAGATAAGCTATCGAAGGTGCTCTGAGCCTACAGAACCACAGCTTGCAATGCCACAGGAAAGACTACCTTCTCATTGGTATACAGATGTGAGGTGATAATCCCTGTGAAACTTGAGGTGGCATCACAACAAAGGATTACCTTTGATCTGGAAGATAACAGTCAACTACTCGCTATGAATTTAGACCTTGTAGAAGAAACAAGGGAAAGGGTTAGCTTTAGGGTCATGACCTACCAAGAATAGGTCACAAGATATCACAACCAAAGGGTTTGAGTTCGTAACTTCAAACCTGGTGACCTCATTCTATGTCTTATCCTTTCTAACACTCGCAAGGCAAATGAGTGGATCTTGGAGCCGAGCTAGGAGGGCCCATACCTTGTAAAGAAAGTTATTAGCCATAGAGCCTTTCATTTGGTAGACATGGATGGGATAGAGTACCATTGAGGCTAGAATGCAGAACATCTTTGCCATTATTACCAATAAAGACCTCCAAAGTTTGTAAATAATTATTCAAAAATAAGTGTAAACACTTAAGTAAGTCTTTGAATTCTTATATTTGTATTCATTCTTGAATAAAGTCCCATATAAGAAGTGATATATTATATAAAGAGTATTAATTGAAGATGTTTACTGAGTATTTGTCCCAGCACAAGTTTATCGAGTCATGTATTTAAGCAGGGAAGCTGAGCAAAGCAAATAAAAATTCAGTATTACTTCAGCAAAGTTAATTTGTACAAAGTCTGAAAATTCATTTCAAAGTCCCAAAAAATACAAAGTTACAGAATGTATGGTCTAAGGAACAAGAGCTTCAGAAGCTAGAACTTCAAAAATTGAAGCTTCAGCAGTTAGGCTTTCTCAAGGAAAAGAGTCAGCAGGAGTTTCAACGACGTTTGCTACTTGGTCACCAGCAACTTCCACAACCTACGAGCTACTTTCTCCTTGGGGAGCACCCTCGATAGAAGGAGCCTCAACCACAGGCCCTGCACTCTTTCTGGAAGACTTAGCCTTAGTGGCCCTCCTTTTGAAGTACTCCATGGCCTCGAGAGCCTCTTCACCCAAAAAGGAGAAGTCCAATTCTAGATGTTTTTCCCACAGGGTGTAGAAGAAGGTGGCACTGGTCTTGGACTTTGCCTTCTTTGTTGCTCCTACAATTAGTGAGGTGGTCTCTGCTCGGACCCTAGCAACCTCCTCCTTCCTAAGGGCAACCTCCTTCAAAGCGTCCTTAGCTCACTACCCCACTTCCCTGGCTTGCTGCTTTACTAGCCCAGCTCGTTGTTTCACGATCTCGGCCCACTACACTCCTCACTCAGCATGCTTGTGAGCCAGGTTCAGATCAATGCTCGCTTTATTCAGATCATCAGTTGTAATGCTGAGGTTCAGTGCAACAGCCTCGTGATCTGCCATTTCACGAGTCAAGGTGGCTTCAGCATCCCTGACCTTCTCCTTTAGCTCTTGTACTTCAATAGAGACACTGGCCAACTCGTCCACGAGCTTCACTTTTTCCTCTTCTTGGGCTTTGATGTCTCATCTAGCTTCACCATTGCTAATAAGTCCTGAAAAGCTAATATAGCAAAATCAAAATACGAAAGAAGTACAAGAACTGGGATAAAAGGATTCCATTTACCACTAGGTCATGACGAGATGCAAAGCTAACCAACCCCCAGTGATGAAGTCCTCTAACTCCAACATCTAGATCCTATTGTAAGGCCCTAGGATCATGTTGACGCTATCTACAAGGACGTTGAGGTATTCCTTAATCTTGGAGATGGGCCCAGTAGGTTGCTCTATGACTTCGACCTCTAGTGTCGCTTCCTTGTGGGTAGCAACCTTCTTCTTCCCCTTGTTCATCTTTCACTTCTTGACAGAGGGCTTAGAAAAGATAGCAACATTAGCTGGAACAGTTGTCTTAAGCTCGGGGGTAGGAACTGACTCCTGTGAAGGAGCTAATGCTAAAGCCAAGGGCTGGCTTCCAATGGTAGAAGCTATGTGGTCTTCGGGAGCCAATGAGGTCTCCTCCTCGTCAGAGTCAGGTGGCGATATCCTGAAGAAAAGTTTCATGATGTCCTTGTAATCATTGAAGTCTGCTAGACCTACCTCCTTGACTTGATGAACTCTTATTTCCCTAGTAACCTCAATTCCCATGGCTAGTACGAGCTTATGGGAGCCAAGAAGACTCTTGTCAAAGTAGAAGTCATTTCGAAGATTGTCCGAGGCAATGAACTGATCTAGAACTCTTGGCTCCTCAACCCTAAGAGTCAGATTCTTACTGGTCTTGACTACAAAATGAGACAAAGTTAGTATCAATGAAACAAATGTGAACAAGTCACTAAGCTCGCATGCCCTCAGCTTGCTCACCAGGTGTAAGGACAAAACTAAAATTCTAAAGATTATGAAAGGATAGATGGGAAATATAAAGCCAATAGGTTTTATATTGCCCCATGTTAGACATCCATTTGGCATCCCCCTATGGTAGAATCCTCTTGTGCTCCATTAATTGAGCTGAGATATAAGAAAGCCTAACTAATGTGCTTATACACTTAATGTTATACAGGTAGCATAGGACCTCAACCGATGGCGGTGGGAGGCTATTCTTCAAATATATCAGCGCTAAAAAAGTAAGCTGGGTGTAAGAATTAGGGGTAAATTAAGATGGGCTGAGTTTGATTTTGTTTAGGAAATTAACAATAAACGGGTCTATAGGAAATATAATCTCTGTAGCGAGGTGTGGGAAGCTAACGGTGATAAACCCTTGAGGTGGATAAGGATCGTAGTCATCTGAAGTAGGCACCATGAGGTGGCATCCATGGGGGGTTTGAAATGTTTGAACCTTGATCTGAAGATCGTGGAGGCGAACAGATGAAAGGTATAGGCTGAACACCTGATGATTAGAAAGTTGTTAGCTTACAACGGCCTCTTAATCCCCAATAGGGTTTGGGCGAGTAGCAAAATCCCCAGCGACCTTACCACTCCTTGAAGTCACTTCATCTGGATGTCACGCCCTGTTGTGCCAGAAAGCCGGGCTGGTCATTACCCCCTATTTGGTGATGTCAACATCCATGACCTACACCTATCTACAATACAAAGGGAGTAGTTAGGTCACCGCACCTAAGATCCAGACTCTGAAAGATAGAGGGGACTCAACCATAGAACAAAAAATCCATAAAACAAACACAAGACTCAAAAAGGTAATAAAAAACCCTAGAGTCTAATGGCAAATTGCCAAAATAAGCTAAACTAGGTAAAAGGAAAATGTACAGGCAAGTAGTTTTAGCCAGCATTTAGATGTTTCAACCATAAGCAAATGAGTCTCATACAAGTAATAGGACAAGAAAATCCAAAAACCACTAGTTGAATAAAGAAAGATTCACTGTGACTAGTCGAAGTAGAAGGTCCTAAAATACATGTGAAAGCGTTTCCTGGTGAGTATAGCCAAAACAACAACTAGAGAGCCGGAACAACTCCAATGGCAGAAACAATAGTGATCAATTATAGGGAATGACTGAAGAAAAGATAAGAAGAGCTTGGGAGTTTTGGGTTTCGAATGACAAGTGAGAAAGAAAGAAGAGCCCCTTCAATTTATGTGGCACATAGTGCCACTGTTAAATCTGGGAACCTGTCAACTACCCATGATTTGATAGTTCAACAAGCACCAATAGAAAGCTGACAATAGTATGGTGCACACGCTTATCAAGGCAGGAGAAATCATGATAGGCTAATGGCAAAAATCGAAGAGTCACAGACAAAGTAAATAGGAGCATGCCGGATGACTTGTAAGATTGCAAATCGCTAATGACGGACCAGAACTCTTAGCTTACTTTGTGTCTAAGAAGCGCCTTCGGCACCAAACTGTTGTGTAGATAATACCAAAATCCCACATCCAAGAAGTGCTAGCCACGTACCAAACTCTTATGTGGGCTGTGTCCAAGAAGTGCCCTCAACACCAAACTCTTGTGTAGACAACACCAAAATCCTGCACCTAAGAAGTGTTAGCCATGCACCAAACTCTTGCGCAAGCCATATCCAAGGAATGCCCTTGGCACCAAACTCTTGCGCAGACAACACCTAGCCACATACCAAAATTCTATATCCAAGAAATGCTAGCCACACATTAAACACTTGCTCGGGTTGCATCCAAGAAGTGACTTTAAGCACCAAACTCTTGCGTGGACATCACCAAAATCCTGTGTCTAAGAAGTGCTAGCCATACGCCAAACATTTGCATGGACTGCATCCAAGAAGTGCCCTCAAGCACCAAACTCTTGCATGGACAATGCCAAAATCCTGTGTCCAAGAAGTGCTAGCCATGCACCAAACTCTTGTGTAGGCCACATCCAAGAAGTGCCTTTGGCACCAAACTTTTACACGGACAAAAATGCATCCATGCGACCTACTTGGGCGCTCATTCCCATACCAGCAAAAGTGCTCAAGCACTCCAAAGCTCCACTTCATTGCCAACCAAGCTGAGCTAATGTGACTGATTGGTCATCTAACATGACACATATCCTTTAAGTCATGACTTATTGACTGAAAAGCCCATTCATATAAATTTAATTAATATTATCCAAGGTTGATTGACCTAACAGGCATTTATTTTGTCTAATGATTATCGAGTTATAGTTTGTAGGGACTTATTCATGTTGCTGGCTACGACCTACTATGTCACTAATGGTGCATGCTTAGGAAAAACAAGAAATAAAATACAAAGTTTCATTACAAAGCCTTTCAATGAGGTGAAGTCACATGAAAAACCAAGGGAACAAATCAAAGAAAGCGTATAGTAGACTAAGGAAGAACTGAGTCTCAATAGACCACGAGATCCATGAGCGAGCCGAGCTATTCCAATCCTTCCTTAACTTTCACTTAAGCTAGAATATTGTCTAACTTGAGCATCCTTGAGGTGCGTAAAGCAGGAGAAATAGAATTTGGGGCAAGTAGAGTAGCTGCATAAGTTCTCCCTAGTCCTCCTAAGCAAGGAAAGCATCCTTCAACTTCATCGAGCCACTTGGAGGCCACAAGATGTCTAACACCACCACGCAAGGAGGTAAAGGAACATAATTGGAAAGCCTCAATTCCAACAAGCCACAAGGTTAGCAAGCAAGTTTGACAATTCTGGCTCCTCTTTCCTATCCTCTTCCAAAGCTGAAAACTCCTCCCTCAGCCTTGCAACTCTAGGACACTTGGAAAAATGAAATAGTAAATCTGTCAGAGGACAAAAGAACAAAAAAAGAGGAGCTAAACTTGTTAGCACCATAAAGAGGTCATGAAGAAATTCCCAAAGTCCTAAAAAAGGAATGCCCTGTGGGAACCATATGCAGCAAGCCATACATGCCCCACAATCTCATGCAGCAGGCCATACACAGCCCAGAACATTTCACTGAAGGCCAGAACTCAAAAAGTATAGGGGGCTCAGTCAATGTACCCATCTGGTTATTCTTTGAAGTTAGCTTCACATGTTTCTTCATCCCTAGACTGGTACAGATGAAGTGAAAGATTGAGGCCTAAAGTGACAACGTAACAGGCTGTGGATGAAGAAGTTGACTATATGGCAAACTGTAGTTAAAGGACTCAACATTGTAGACTACAAGCAAAGATTTTGCCAGTAGACTACAACTCCCAGTCTGTGAGGCAAACTGAGAGTTGGGGGCTGATGTTATGAGTATTTTCCAAATAATGCAAAATGGGCTGCCCAAAGCATAATAAGAAGCTGAGTCTAGCCAAAAAGGGCCCAAATCACCTAACCATGGAGGTCGCTCAATGGATGTGCTAGCTCACTAGCTACAAGCTTGGGACATGGGATGAGACTGAGACAAGCTTGACTCGCCAAGAATGAATTCTATCTCACCAAGAGAAACATGTGACCTTGGTCTTCTTCTAGGGAGCTAGTTTGGACCAGCTCACTAAGCCCACCAACACAGTTAGCAAGTCACCCAATACAAGCTTGTATTGCTTAGTGAGCTATCTCAAAGGTTATATATGGAACGCTAATGTCTAATTAGAACCCAAAGGCACATTCTCCCAACTGACAAGTCAGCTCCCAAAATTGACATATCAGCCTCCAAAATGCAATAGTGAAATGCTAAGCATTTATTATCCGTCAAGCATTTATTGCCCAAGATGGCAAAATTAATCATTTTGCTATCTGTCAAATTACATTTATAACCCTCCCAACTTTTATAAATAGGAAAGGGATGTATCATTGAGAAAAAAAGGTAAGAGCAATTACATGCAGACACTCTACCAGAACAGTGAGAGAGCACTGATATTGTAACTCTGCTAAATTTCATAGAGAAGCCACTAAACAAAGCTAATACAAACCACCACAGATGTAGGGGGCCAAACTACCTTTATCCAAACCATGAAAAAAGCTTCTGTGTGCGTTGTTCTTCCTTTTTCTTACTCTCTTTTTTTGTTTAAACTTAAGTTATCAACTTGCAGTTTGGGGTGTTGAAGAACCGTTTAGGTTGACTAATGTTGATGGCAAAATTTGGTTTGAACGGGGAGTCCAAATTTCAGCCAATGGGTGTGTGTAGTTCGTGTGTCCCAAGCTATTTCTTGATCTGAAGGATGTGTAGATTAGAAGATGAAGAAGGTGGCAAAGAGGAAAAGGGATGGTAGAATGTACAATATTTAATGTGGTTCGGCCAAATCCGGGTAGTACCGGACCCTACGTCCACAACGGAGCTTTTATTAATATTTGAAAAGAGATTTTTACAGAGTGTTTGGCATACAAATTATCTGGCCCCTCCCCCTCTTGTAACAGTGCATCCCTATTCATAGAGGGAAGGAGAGTTACATACATTAATTATAAGCTACGGTTGTGTTACATCAAGAAATAAATATGAGAGACAAACAAACTCCTACAATTCAGCTACTACAAGCTTCTTTCAGTGGGGTGAGCCCTTCTTGTCAGCTGTAGACTAATATTTGTATGTGTCGAGTGAGATGTTCATTCTCACGAGCTAAGTTCTTTAGCTCGGGGGCGCTGTAGCATAGCGAGCTCAGGCAGGATGGTTGACTGCTTAGCAAGCCGACCTCATGAAGACCTCGTTATGTCGTCTTCTAGAGATGAGTGAGGTGGATCTCATTGGGCATCCTTAGCGGGCTGGGTGACTTAGCCTCTGTTAGGCTTATGCTTATCTCATTTTTTGAGACCAATTTTAACCTAGAACATAAGCCCCCTAACTCTTGGTTCACTTTGCGAATCGGGAGTTGCAATTTCTTTGAGGCTTTATTCATATCTCTAATTAGAGTCCTTGCTTGACCGGGTTGTCATTTCAGACTTCTTTTCTGTCTATTCATTCTGCTTTAGGCCATGCCTTCTTCTGTTCATAATTTTCGGCCGTTGGCATGGCACTGCCGTTTATTTTGGGCAGTTAGATTAAGATCACACAAATGTCTTCTGGATTCTTCAATGGATTGGGTGTTAGTGTAGATGGGTGCCCTAGACCAATTTGATTGAGTGCTATGGCATCCACAACTAAACATTCTGTGGATTAGATATTAAA
>JANHAO010010030.1:0-17972 GCA_026873985.1 Saraca asoca
TTTATAAAATAATTTCATCATATTATTCATAAATTGAAATGAATATCCTAATGGTACAAGTTTAGAAATTGAAATTAGGTTTCTAAAAAAGCTTGGCACATAAAAAGTTCTATCCAAAATCAATACAAAGCTAGTATCTAGAACTAATTTTCATGTTCCAATAGTTTCTACTAATGAGTCCATCTTGTTCCTTGAATAGATGTATTGCTCATTGAGCATTAGCTTCCTTTGGTTTAGAAAACCTTGCAAGGTATTAGAGATGTGGATTGTTGATCCAGAGTCGATCCACCATGTGTTACTACAAGCATCTACCATATTAGATTCATAGCAAAAAAGTGAAGTAAGAGAGATTGAGTTACCTTTCTTCTCAAGCCTGGCCTTGAATTTGTTGCACTCCTTCTTGATGTGTCCCTTCTTCTTGCAGAAGAAACACTTGGTCTCCTTCTTTATTCCTGTTTGGATAGGGGACTTGCCTTTCCCCTTTGACTTGGCTTGTTTGTTGCCTTTTCCTTGTGTTGTCATATGTGCACTTTCTCCCATCTCCGCTATCAGTCTACCCTCCTTTTGAACACACATGGTCAGCAATTCATCTATTGACCATTTTTTCTTATGTGTGTTGTAAATGATCTTAAAAGGTCCATATTGAGGCGATAGGGAGTTCAAAATATAGTGCACAAGGAAGGACTCTGACATTTCAACCTCAAGCGTCTTTAATTAAGTTGCAATGTCCCTCATCTACGTGTGTGCTTTCGTACACCCCTTATACCAGTGAGCTTCATGGAGGATAATTTAGTCATTAAGGTGCTTGCTAATGCTTTGTCAGAGGTTTCAAATTGTTCATTAATGGCTCTTAGCAAGTCTCAGACATTTTTATGCTCTCCTATTGATCCACGTATACTAGCAGAAATTTTTGATTTAATATATATCATGTTAAGGCGATTGGATCGCTCCCAGCATTTATAAAGACTTTTTTCTGATGTTGTGCTAGTATCCATGGGCATAGGTGGTCAATCTTTTCTAATTGCATAGCCTACGTCCATCCACCCTAATTGGAGGAATAGTTTCTCCTTCCAAAGTTTATAATTATCTCCATCAAGTTCTGGAACTTGAAAGTTACATATATTTAACAATTGAATAGCTGCACAAAATTTGCATACTTGTATTAGTATTGAGGAAATTAAAATTCTATATAACATTTTTGCCAATGCAAAGATGCAAGTTAAATATGAGCCTAGTAGCAAACAAAATTGCTTGTGGGCTAAGTTCCATTTAATTAGGTTCATGTGCAATTAATGATAAGGCTAGAAAATTATAGTCTTTTTCTTAATCCTGTGGATAATTTAAGAAAAAGAAAAATTCACTATCCCATCATAATTAATCACTTATAATATAACGATATTCATGTGGGATAATATTAATTATATTATAATGATTAATTACAATTTAATGTCATTTTTCTTTATGTGATTTTAATACTTAATATATAATTATAGAATAATTAAATGTGCTGTGGCTAAACTTTAATTACTTTATAATTATACTAATCACATGACATTTAAATACTTGCATATGCTAATAAGTTAATATGAGAATTTAATTAATAATCACTAAAGTAAAATGTGACTAAAATATTCTCTTATTTTAAATCCAAATGTGCCATTATTTAAAAAGTTTGAAAAATTTTGTGGTACCACAATTTTTCATAAGGGAATTCAAAAGTCCATAAAAATTATTTTTGAAGTTGGACTTATTTATCAAAAAATAGTTTTTTCCAAAGAGCCTAAATTTTTTTTATGTATATAAAAAAGCACATGAGAGAATGCCCAAAAAATAAAAAAATCATGGCCCAAAATATAAGCACAAAAAACAAAATAAGCTACAAAAAAAAGGTCTAAATAAAAGCTCAAATTTGACAAAAAACGGAAGCCCAGAATGTCAAAAAATGGCCCAGAAACAACGAGCCCAACATGGATTAATGAAATGGTGCATTTCATTAAGCAGCCTCTAAATGACTTGTCATTTTTTCCCGTGGCTCCAAAACAAAGATGATGCTTCATCAAAACGACGTGTCGTTTTCACCCATGCCAAAATGACTTCTCATTTAAGTCGTCTTTAACCTTCAGTCGGGTTAACCCGACCCATTTCAAACTCGAAAGCCTGACCCAGTCATATCTCATGATTCAGAGCTCATTTTTTGATGATTCCAAAGTCAAAATAATCAGAATAACATGGACAAATGATTTAAGACATCAAAGCATTAAAAAATGCAAAAAATTCTACCTATCCAAATTACACACTAAGTGAATTTCTACAAGACAGAGGTCGAGATGGGCTATGATACCAAATGTAAGAAGGTTTTGCATGCATGAATAAACATGTTAATAACAAAAATAATATAAATAAAGGCTAATATCAATCTCCAGTAATTGCGAAATTTTCACTCTGAATTTGCTGCCAAGGAAGTTGTTTTAAAACTCGAAAATGTAGAAAAAAAGGATACTTCTGAGCTCTCAGTTTCTAGTTTATGATGGTGCAGCAAATGTTTTTTGTGTACTTGAAACTGAGGTCAGGGATTCTTTTATAGATAAAATGCAACAGTCATTCCCATCAAATTGTTATTGCATTAAGTTGGATATCTGGAGCTGGATATTCGGACCATGCCAATGTTTTGGTTGTTGCTGAAAATCCGGAGGAGGTTGGTTGTTGCCAACGTCTGGATTTTGCTCAACAATAGCAACAGACCAACCAGATACTGGATACGTTTTACACGTAATACCAAAGCTTGTCAGTTTGCATCATGTGGACGGTTCCCATAGCGATATATTTATCAACCTAAACAAAAGAAAATAATTTTTTTTGGGATGAAAAAGAAATAGACAGTATTACTAACACAAAAGTAAAGATCTTTTGATGTATGGGACATGTTTAGTTTTGGACTGGAGTAAAGTAATATATAAAAATACTTGTAAGAAGGAACTTAAATTGTTTAATATGTTTTCTTGGAAGAAGAAAACTGCTGAGATGAAAATTTCAGTTATTAAATTTGACCAAAACATCATTGTAAGAAAATGAAGTCCTTTGAAATCCGATTAAGCTTCACTTAAAAACCTTTACATAGATTGCTTAGCTACATTCAACAGCTATCTCTAGTAATAAGAAAACTACAAAATTTCATCATAGTTAATTCAGTCGGAATTATAATATGAAAGAAATGATGCTGTGGAAAGCAAGAACAAAGACAAAAACATATTTGTCAACAGAATTGTGATTATGCCTCTTTGCAAGAAGCAATCTCTGATAGATTTTTCCTTGAAGTATTGTGTAAAAAATTGTCCCTTAAGTTGTAAGAGGAAAAAGAAGACACTTGGCTATACCGATGAGACAGGCAGTCATCAGACAAGTTTGTCCTACATGAAAAAAGGAGAAAAAATGATCAAAATATAAACTGTTATAATTACTATTGTATAACTTATTTCATCAACTTCTGTAGGAATTGATAGACTCACTTTCTGAAACTCTGCAAACTTCGGAAGAATGAATGGACTTTGTAACGCTAACATATGCTGCAAAATCATATTTTACTTAGATTTATATAGAAAACAAATGAATATGAAAGAAGTGTAAGGATAGGGGAAGAGAATTTCACACCAGAGCAAGTTGGAAAATCATAACATTAAGACTATGCTTGGTTTTCTTTCATGTAGTCAGTGACAAGCTGTGCATAGTTGCCCCGTAAGATACATTTCAGTACAACCCCTATTAGTAAAAGACAAGGAAAAATTAGTGATAGAATAAGTCCCTACGATGACTAAGACAAAAACAGAATTCTAGACAAAGATAATGACACTGACATCTGGTCAAGAAGAACTACTTCCAAACGGCTACTCTTGACCACATTAGGGTCGTATTCCTTCACATCACTACTGGCGTAGGTAACTTCTCCAATGACATTTGAATAAAAGGTATTTAGTCAATAATAAGATTAATAGAAGCTATAGAAATTAGAATTAGAATTATAAATAAGACTTCAATGATACCTACCAAGTAAACATTCTTTGGAGGCCTTGTGGTGGAGAATGTCTTCAAATTGTAATTATACTCAGGAATAGATGCCTCCCTGGGTCGTATCAAAAACAATCCGAAATTAATGAAGAGAGACCAATAATTGGTTGATTGAGTGCTGCCACTAAGAAACATTACAAATCTTAAGGAAAGGGGATATTAAATAATGAAGAGAAGAATTACCATTGTGAAATGATATTGGTGAATAAATTCCATAATCAATGACTCATCCCAATTGATGCCGAGCACAGGAAAGATATCCATCATATAATTTGAACAGAAAAGAAGGACCATACAGTGCTCGTATAATTGGAGAAGGATACTGGAGGCGGATAAAGAAGTGATTAGCAATGTGAAACAGATAAGGAGAGCAAGAACCTGAGGTATACCAAGTAGGTTCATAATATCATAGTGAAGCAACACAAAATAATAGCTTCTCCGTCATGCACCTTATATCTATAAAATATCTAAATTTATAATTGTAAAAGTATATCAAAACTAATAAAAAAATTGGAATATAAAAGAAAATTTATGAATACATGATCATAAATTATTAATAAATATCTCACCTGAACAACATATTACACAAATAGTACCATAATCTGTGTATTCTACCATGTTGTGGCAATTAAGACATGCATCCTAGTACCATGAATAGTCAATAGTGATGTATACAGCATAAAGAAAAAATATCAATATCAAGAGATTTGCTACTATTTAAATTAAAAATGAATGAAAAAGGAAAGTGTAAGCCTAGTGTGAATAGCATAAAAAGGAAAGATAAATACTACAAAATCTACTTTCCAGCGTTGAAACATGTTTTTTTTAAGACCATTTAGGTGAAAAATATAGTAGGTAGTGCATAAATAAAATAGATTCCTTTGCTCCATGAATCATTCATAAATTAAACACCTACTTTTAGATGCCCCATGTATAGTCTGAAGAACAAGGAAATATGAGATAAAGACCATAGAAAGCGAACATGGTAATTGTATGGATGAGATATTGGAATTTAGAAAAGCGGAAATGTCAACTTAGGGAAAGAGAAGACAGAATCATGAAGAGCAATGTAGAATTTATTGTAGAGAATATCATGTTTTCATTAAAAGGACTGCTCCATTTGGTAAGAAAGTGTGGTACACTATTGTGAAAGAATCAAGTGAAACAACTGCCACCTGTAAAACTTAAAAATGTTAGTTAACATATTTCAATGTAAACGAAGATGAAAAGATGTCACAGCTAATCTATGCATATAAGTTCTTTGTTAACTTTTCCACTGAAGCATCTATTTAATATATTATATATGCATTAGCCTTTTTTATTGTACTTTTAAACTTTGCAACCCTCTAATTGGAACTTATGTTGCTCTGTGTCTGTATTGCACTATAGTTACTTGGAGTTGGCATCATTTGTATCATGATGATCTAATGTATAATTGTTTGGCATTTAATTATCAACAACTTTACTTCGATTTTAGCTAAAAAAAAGGGTAATATGTGATTCTAGTTATGGCCAGCTAGCTATGTAATTCCAAAAAATATATACCTTGCTATTGTTAAAAAATCAACCTTTGCACGTATTATTGTTAGGAACTTTTATATTCCTTTGCATCTATTAAATTAAAGATTGAAATTTTTATACAAAGATAATTTTTTTTTTTCAGTTTTGTTGAGTATACCAATCTATCATTGATCTCAAGTGGATCCTTTCTTTGGCTTAAACTGACCAATCTTGTAAAATACTTCAACTTGATTACTGTGATGTGTCATGCAAAATTTTGGAACGTTATAAATACATGGTGTGTGAGTCATAAATGGTTGTAGTAAGAGAGCTCTACATTTGATTTAATATGACTTATTAAAATATTTATTTCATTTTGCAGGTCACTTAATAGTGTTCCATAAGCCTCCACTTCCACGCATATTGAGTCTTGGGAGCTCAGCAAAGGTCGGTTCCCTTGCCTGGCCTTATTCAAAGCTATAATATTTAGTAAGGGCATACTGTTGTATTCCATTTCATTGCTTGCATGAAAGTAATCAAAAAAGAAGAAAGGTTTCCATTTTTGTGCAAACCATTTCGGTCATAACACAATACAAGAAAGTAGAATATGTCTAGACATAAAAATGGATGCTATCTACAATGCCTTGTGGGGGAAACATAAAAGTTGTAACGGGCCAAGCAAAGTTGGAATTCTAAAACTTGAAGAGCAAGTTGGAATTCATTCGGCAAAATGTTTAAACATACGTTGATCTAAAAGGAGAGAGCTCTCACCTTAACCCACAAAAAAATGTGCAATCTATGTCACTTAATGAATTTAGAATGTTTCAAATTAAGAATCAACTTAAATCCCTAATCACGATGAAAACAAAGTAACCAATGACCAACAAAAATCATTTTGTCCCCTGATTATTAATCCTCAAAATCATAAAAATTTCTACGAGGATCTAACTAATGGTCTTTAGTGTAGCAATCCCTTGTTAGCATAGATTGTTAAATTTATTTGTGAGCTAAGAAAACTGAGAAAATGTCTGATGAGAGTTAAGTTCTACATAAAATTTATTTGCCATAACCACTGCAATGATTCTTGCCAATTTTGTAATCTAACTTCGTCCCATAAAAAAAGCAAGCTAGGTACCATTAGCTTTCTCAATACAAACTCATTCAATCTTAGATATGTTGGCAACCTTAGTAACCTTTATGCATATTCACATGGAGAGTAATGAGGTTTGAAAATAAACAAATTTAATTATATAATGGATGTCATTTACCTTAAGATCTCTTTTAATAATTTTTAGCTCTCTTAAATAGTATGGTATATCTAGAGTGAGTTCATTAAAATATTCCAAGAATATGCTATAAGGATCCATTGAGGAGCCTAGGATAGACTGTCAAAGAACCAAGTTTCCTAAAGCCCAAAAAAAGAAAAAAAAATAAAAGAAGACAAACAATGCACATAAACTGAAGTTATAGATGCATATTTTAAAAGGTAACACATAAAAAAGACTCTAGGCCCATGGATAATGCAAGTTTTATTCTTTATATAAGTCTGAATATGATGCAACAATGAGCCATATACTTAAAGCAAAAACAACTTGTTCATTCACAAGATAGCACAAGCTACAAGTTGTTAAAGCTAACTCTTGCAAGAACATCAACAAAAACAGGAAAACAAAAAAGCATAGAACATCCCAATGTAATATTTTACAAAAACTCCATACATTGGGTTTAATTAATGCAACTATCAAACTTCTACAAAAAACAAACACAAAAAAAGGGAAGAACATAAAATATCTAAAAGCATAGATTGAACACACTGGTTTGAAAGGGAAAAATAACTTTGATATGTTTTGTCAAAAGATTGGAATACTAACCTCCTAACTGAATGAGTGAGCACCACAACAAGTAAGAGATAAGTTGAATGATTTGTTCAAAGTTAGGAACTCATGTATCATAATAAGTCATCTCAGCAATAGAGAGAAATAGAGAAAAAAGAATGCTAAGCAAGAAGGGATTTTAGGCAAAAAAAAAAAAAACCCTTAAAACCACTACAATATGTAGTGGTGAAAGCCAGCTACATAGTCAATGGTATAGATGTAGTTTCATGCAGAAAGTAACCTATAATTTACCCAATTTATGCATATATAATAAAATAAATAGTAAAAAATGTGACATTGGGGAAAGGCATTTGCCTTTTCGATGCTAAGCCATTTGTTTTAAAAAAAAGTAAAGAGAAACTATTTCAAAAACAAAGCTAAAAATAGGAAAAGTAACTATTGAAGATAGAAATACAAGAAAAACAAAGTCTAGACTTAGTAAAAAAAAGGAAGGCAAATCATGATAAAAATGTAAGGATCACGATTATATGCTTTATTGGACAAGCAAATCATATCAAAATAATTAAAATATCCCAAAAACGGGGAAGAATTAAAAAAAATACATAAGTCAGATCACTCCCAAATTTACTTTAATTTTTTCACAAAATTTCATATCAAACCAAATACATTTGTCGCCTTCAATAACTTATAAGATGAATTTTGGGTGCAATTTACCACTTATGAATAGATATAATGAGTAATTACTAAAATTGATAATCGTAAGTGTTAAAAACAATTATTCTAAAATTGAAAATGATAAATTGCATCCTCTTTGTTAAAAATAAGTGTAAAAATTTAGCTTAGAGTTTGGATTGGGCTTATCTCTAGAAATAAAAGAAGATTTGGACTGTAATAATCCTTGCTAACAAATTAGATATCCTTCTAAAAAGGGTGAAAGGTGCAAAGTGAGGGAGAAGGACAAGAAGGAAGAGAGAAAAAGAGTTACCAAGATGGGTGGAGGAATGGAAGCAAACAAGAACAGATTCATTAAGGATTGGAGTAATGCTAGAGAGAATCTGGAGCATAATTTCCAATAAACTTGTTGCAACTTGGCCCTCGTTGATTTCTTTGGCCTCGCCATTCTCATCCTTTTTTACAAGGGCATTATTTAAGAATTCATATTTTCTCTTTTCCATCTCTATTACATCTTATCTTTGCATTTATATACATTAGATCTTTCATTTCCCTAATTGTTTTAGTATTAATTGAGATTCCATATTCTAAATTTGACTTAGCTAAGTATTTCCCTTTTGACTTGCAATTTTTGTATAGGAATTATATTTTTGCTTCCTGCACTGACATTTTTTAGATTGCTTGTTCATAGTGGGAGTTCCATATTTTAACAGACTTGATCTAAAAAGAACTTTTCCTTCATCACAGTTTTATAAATGCTTACGTATTAAAACTCTCTCTCTCTCTCTCTCTCTCTCTCTCTCTCTCTCTCTCTCTCTCTCTCTCTCTTTTGTTGAAAGATGCAACTTGGGCCTTCACCTTATTATGCAAGCTTATAATTTCATATGAAGTATTTGTTTATTGATAAAAAAAATGATAGAGGACACAAATATAATAAAATGAGGATAATATAATTGTCAAATTTGTGGCTATCCAGAGAACATAAACCACCCAAATGAAGACAATATGTGATTGTCAAATTTCTGTATTCTATTGTTGATTGATTACCTTATGCATACACTAGACAGCTAAATTGTATAATATGCATTTTTCATTTGGGTTTTGAAAAAGAAATGGAGGTTGAAATCATAGCATCATCATAGTATTGTAATTACACATAACACCTTTTATTCTTCATTAACAAGTTGTTGAGAAATTATTTCAAAGCCAAGGGTTAAAGATGACTATCTTGTTACTTTAATGTGTTGGAACTTGGAACTAATTTTAGAGAGGTATAGGGCTTTGGGATGTTGGGAAAGTTACATGGCTTAGGGTCTAGTTGATGAGAATATTCCTAGATGCTCATTAGTTTGTTGAACCCTAATGCTTTTATATGGAAAGAGAAACATCCTGGTGAAAGAAAATAAAGGGACTTTAATATGCTAGTATTTTTGTGATCTATTCTGTTGCTGATATTGTGTTTCAATATCTACTTATCACTCAATGTCTTTTTATTTCTTGTGTTGTTAGATTAGTCTTGGACTTTAATGAAGCATACTTTAAATTATATTGTCAACCTGAAATGTTTGATGAATTCATTGTGCTGAAAATGATTATTTGACTCAAGCAATCCACTGGCCTAGTTTTAAGAATTTGGGTCTTGCTACTGGAAGGGTTTGTTTTAGGACTCATGGCACTTCTAATGGCTCTATTGTTTTGGCTACATGATAATGGATTATAACAACTAAGCTTCTAAATTACAAGTTTCCATTTGTGCTCATGTTTTTTGGATGAGTATCTCAAACTTTTTTAGAGATTATTGAAGTTTGGTTAATAGAGTGGGATATTATAATTCTTGAAATGGTACAAATGTGTGTGAGACTGGAAGCATTTGCAACCAGATTGGAGAAATCTATTAGGTATATCTAAATTGCTAGTTGCAATATTTTAATTGCAGTATTGTTGTTATGTTTTGATGGTTTTATTGAAAATTTTGGATGTCACATAAGATTAATTATAACAAGCATCACCTTCTAAGTTCTACTTTCTTGCATACTTTGTGCTTGGTTTATTTCACTGCTATTGTGGTAGTATTGTTAGCTTCAATTTGGGAAATTTGTGTAATTGCCAAGTTGTAATGTTATTAAACTTGTATGATGTGCTATTGTCTTCAAATATTTTTTTTATTAACCCTTTCTTCCTTATACTAGAGTAGTTTGTTCTTATATAAAATTTCCATACTCATTGATATTTGTAAATTTGTTGTGATTACAATATAAACAAGATGAGGATGCGGGCTGGCCGTACGAAAAGTTCCTGTGATAATATTTAAGAGGCTTGATAATAAATGTGGAAATTATTGGAAGAAGGCCTTAAATGAGACCACTAAATGTGCTTTTTCTTAACTTGCCAATGTGTTTTCTTTTCCTTTTAGTTTTGGCCAAGGCATTGTGTTTTATTTTGTTTGTTAAATTCAAGAAATTGATGTGGGCGCATGATGAGTGGTTGCTCGATGTTGTTTTTGTTATCGTACTTGCAGTTTTAAAAAAAATAATGTGTTTGGCCTTCTTGCTCTAACTATTTCACTCATTTGGATGAGGCATTTGGAAATTTCAAAGAATTTGAATGCATGAATTTTAATTGCCTTCATTTTAATTCCTTTAATTTAGAGAATCACTTGTTTGGATATTTGATGTTTGTGTTAATGAATTTTTAACTCTTATAATTCGCAAACTAATGAAATAGAAACAATATATTACTATTATCAACTTGGTAATTTTATTTTTCACATAATAAATAGTTGATAATAAAGTAATATTTTATTCAAGTATTAATTTTTTATTGGAAGATATTTCAATTAATTTTTTATTAATAATTTTATTTATACTATATATTTGATATAAATCATAGCTTTCTAACTAAAAAAAATACATCCTATCAGAAAATTAGAAAATATTTAAGTTTGTATTGCATCATGGGGAGCAAGCTATGGATTTGTCACCGAGTATGATATTGGAACACCCGTTCATCTGAACAGCATATATGCTATATGCTATAATATATATAAGATTATGCCAAAAGGAAAGCATGATTTAAAGAAAAAAAGTGGATAATAACGATGAAAAAGGAACATAGGTGAGGGTCCTTAAAATTGTGGATTTTTTCCCTTTTGACTCAATTTTTAAACATTATTTATTCTTCATGTGAAGTTAGATAAAAAAATAATTATAAAGATGATGAAATATAAAAAATTAAGTGCTTGTGTAAAAAATTAAAATTTCTTAAGAGAATATAATATATGAGAAATTTTATAATTTTTAAAAGTTTGGAATGGCTAGCCAACCAAGACATAAGAAGGCTTTGCCTCAATTATTCTCACATGATTCCATACTTTTCAATTCTTGTTCTTATCTAGTCATCTTATTCGCATCTTTTTTACTTTGTAGTGAAGCCATGTAAAGCTATGGATGAGAGATTATATATGTATCATTATTCTTCTTTTATTAGACTTAACCATGACACTTTACCCAAAAATCAAATCCTAACATGTGTAGAGCATGACCATTTCTTTTTTTTTTTTATACACTTTCATACAAACACATGAGGCTAATTCCACTCCCTATTTGGCACTCTTTTATGAATAAGTGGAATCTATCCCACTCCTTCATTTGCTAATATTCTCTCACAGATGGAATTCAAAATTTCTAATATCACATATTTATAAGAGTCTTCCTTACTCTTTTATTGATGTTCTTATCCACTTTGCATCTTCTTACTTTGTAGTGAAACCATGTAAAGTTGTGGATGAGAGATTATATGTGTATCATTACTCTTCTTTTATTAGATTCAACCATCACACTCTACCCAAAAATCAAATCCTAACTCTGCTGGGCATGTGTAAAGCTTGACCATTTCTTTTATATATATATATATATATATATATATACTTTCATACAAATCAATGAGGCTAATTCTATTCTCTTGTTGGCATTTTTTTTTATGAATAAATGGAATCTATCCCACTCCTTCATTTAAGAATATTCTCTCATAGATAGAATTTAAAATTTTGAATATCATATTTTAAGAGTTTATAAATAAAAGGGTAAAAATAAAAAAATAAAATAAACTATTTAAACACTAAAGATATAAACAACTAAAATTTATTATTTTCATATCGCCATGTTTACTCTCACCCTCATGTGCCTGCAAAATTGAAACTATCAGGGAAAGTGGGAAAAACACATTCATTTTGGATGTCAGGAACGGATCTAGTTAGAGCTTAGGGGGACTAAGGCCTCAAACCTCCACAGTCTCACACAATGCCATATAAAGGTTGTAATTTTTGTTTCAGAAAATCTTTTAAAATTTTTTACGTTATTCCCCAATGCATTAAGTTCTTTCAAGAAAAAGTGCTTTCTTGCAATCACAAACACAAATTAATCATTTAAAGTATAAGTAAAAAAATGCTTAATTTTATTTATTTTTATATAAAATTATTTTATTACATTTTAGTAGAGATGATGTAACAGAAGGTGGTAAAAACTTTCTTTGATATTCTAAAAAAAAAAAAAGAAATACTTATGGTGAAATCTAATTTGCCAGTAGGCTGAATTACATATTTATAAAGTTATAAACCTTTTTTATTATGAAAATGAAGAAATATCTAATAAACTAGGGAAAAAGACTTCTAAGTAAATTAGAAAGTAAATTATAATAAATAAATAAGTAAACTAGAAGACTTTTAAATAAATTAAAAAGTAATAATTTAAACATAAAATCTTATATTATTTATAATATTAGAATTCTACTAGCTCTATAACTTTTGTCCTATGTTAGACCCCTCCATTTCAGAAAAACTTGTCCTTGAGTTGGCATATGGATATAACAATATATCAAGAGAATGATATTCATACAAATAAGCTATATTGAAGGTACTAAAGATAGCTAGGGACTCTGGTAGATCAATTGCATTTGCATTATCATTAATCTTACTCAAAACTCTACATGAACTGATCTTCTTCTTCTACAATTTGTTATAGGTTCCTATAGGAAATCATTCCTTACACAAATAAACCATAACCAAATCACCTTCTTTGAAAACTTTTAGCCTTCTATGTTTATCTACAACCTCTTTGTATTTGGCTTTTGTTTCTTCAGGTTTTCCTTTGACTTTTAATTAAATAACCTGGATCTTTTTAGTCATATGTTCGATAACAATATTATATTTTGGTATTTTGGGCAATGATACCATATCTAATGTATGCTTTGCAATCCTTCCATGCACGATTTCAAAAAGTGATTTTCCATTGGACTTGTTTATAGTATTGTTGTAGGTGAATTCTACTTGTACAAGAAAATGGTCCCATTACTTTGGCATTCTTTCACAAAGTCTTCTAATAATATTTTATAAAGTTTTATTGACAACTTCAGTTTGATCATCGGCTTGAGGATGGAAAAAGTTTCTAAACTGTAAGTCAGTTTGGATACATCTCCACAAAGTCTTCCAGAAATGGCTTAAAAACTTCATATCTCTATCAAAATTTATTCTCTTAAGGACACCATACAATGTCACAACCTCTTTAAAGAATAGGCTAGCCACATGCGAAGCATCATAGGTCTTTTTGCAAGCAATGAAGTGTGCCATCTTTGTGAATCTATCCATAACCACAAAGATGAAATCCATACCTCTTTGAATTCATGGAAGACCAAGAATAAAGTTCATTGTTTGGTCTTCCCATGGTCCAGAAGGGACTAGTAAAGGAGTATAATGGCCAATATTTTGAGCATGACCTTCGACATTTTGGCATCCTGGGCACTTTTGCACAAATTTTCCTACATCTCTCTTAAGTTAGGGCTAGTAATACCTCTCTTCTAATAAGAAAATGGTTTTGTCTCTACCAAGGTGACCACTTAAGTTTCCTCCATGTAACTCGAGAATTAACTTTTCCCTTGATGAACCTCTAGGAATGCATAATTTGTTTCCATAGAATAAGTAGCCATCTTGAAGGATGAAATTATCGTCACATATATTCTCTTTGCATTTGATCCATGTTTCTTTAAAGTCTTCATCTTCTACATAGAGATCCTTAAAGTATTCAAAACCTATTACCTCCATGGTTGTTATGATAAGTAAGAATGCTCTCCTAGTTAAAGCATTTGTCGCCTTATTTAGGCGCCTTATTTAGGAAGCCAAATTTATGTCTTAACACAAAGTTGAATTGTTTAATGTAGAAAACCCAGTTGGCATATATGTCGCTCAAGTGTTTTTGGCTCTAAATGAACTTCAAGGCTTCATGATTACTGTTGATAATAAATTCTTATGCATACAAATAATGTCTCCAATGTTTTATTGACTACACCACAACATAGTATTCTTGCTTATAAGTAGACTATTTCCTTCTTGTTTCATTCAATTTTTCATTAAAGTATACTATTGGTTGCCTTTCTTAGGATAGGATAGCACCAATCTCTATTCTAGATGCATCACAATTAAGCTAAAAAATTTTATTGAAATCAGGGAGATCCAATATGAGAGTTGTAAATAACTTCTCTTTAATTAAATTAAAGCTCTTTTCTTCATCTCCCCAATGAAACTTCCCTTTCTACAAGCATTCTATTATTAGAGCCAATATGTTGTTGAAATTTTTGATAAAAGCATATAAAATGTTGCCAATCCATGAAAAGTATGAACTTCTCCCATAGTTTTGAAGGCCAATCACTCACGAATTATTGCTATTTTACTTTCATTGACATGCAACCTTTTTGAATTAACTACGTAACCCAAGAACAACAACTTATCTATTAGGAAGCAACACTTCTTGGTATTAACATGAAGCTAGTTGGCTTGTAAGGCAATAAGAATGTCATGAAAATGATTTATATACTCAACTTCATTCTTATTGTAGATTAGGATGTTATCAAAGTAGACTACCACAAACTTACAATAAAAGGCTTTAGGACTTGATTCATTAATCTCATGAAGGTACTTGGTGTATTAGATAATCCAAATGGCATGACACGCCACTTGTATAGTCTTTCTTTTGTTTTGACTGCAGTTTTCCATTCATCACCAGGTTTTATTCGAACTTGATGATAACCATTTTTTAGATCAAGTTTTAAAAATACCTTTGAACTAAACAAACCATCCAACATGTCATCTAATTGAGGAATAGGAAACCTATATTTGATGGCTATCAGCATATATTTACTAGCTTCCATCCTTCTTTTAGCAAAGTTAGTACTGGACATGGATTTGTATTTTCCTATATAAATCCCTTCTTTAACAATTCTTCTACCTTGTCTTGTAGAATTTTAGATTATATAGGATTCATTTTGTAATGTGGCAAATTTGGCGGGCTAACTCTTAGTAGGAAATCAATATGGTGTTGCACAACTCACATTAGAGGCAAACTATTTGGAAGGTTTTCAGCCATGATGTTTGCAAAGGCTTCAAATAATGGCTGCAACTTCTTAGAAATTTCTACCTCAATTAAATATTTTCCTCACTCAATTAATATATAAACTCTTTCCATGTTCTTTATACTGAACATGATATTAGGTTTCTTAGATATACTAAGAGAATTTTCTTTTATCATATTAGCCTTAAATTTTTACCTTCCTTTTTATAATTGGCTTAATGATGATTTTCATTTTTCCTCATATGAAAGAGTAAACATTCTCTCTTCCTTTATGAGTGATGTTTACATCATATTGCCCAGGCCATCCTGACAATATATGACATGCATCCATGTCAACTACATCACAGACTAGGGTGTCCTTGTAAGATTTACCAATGGATATAGAGACATAGCAAGTTTAAATTACTTTCAATTCAACACCTTTCTTGATCTAGCTAATTGTATAAAGAGCATGATACTTCCTTGTTTTTAGTTTAAGGTGGTTAACTATTTTCTTAGAGATAATATTTTAATTGCTCCCATTATCTATGATTATGTCACACACTTTTTAGTTGATTATACACCCAAACGAAAGATGTCATGGTGTTGTGAATGGTCATCTTGTTTTGGGGTGAAAAGCAATCGTTAAACAACATAGTTCACTCTTTCTCCTCCTTCATAAGCTTCTTCTGCCATTAACTCTTCCTCTTATATGTCATCATCATAAACTAGTTGCCAAAGTTGTCCGTTTATATACGGAATCTATCCTATGTTTTATTGCGCTACTGGTTGAAGGAAAAGTTCTAATCTTTCATATTGTGGCCATTGGTTATGAAAATTTTAGTTTTGATTTCCTACTAATTGAATTATAGGTTCCGATCCTTATTGTCTTAGTTCACGGATATGTATATGTTGGTTTTGAAAATTTAGATTTTGATTATTCTAGTTTTATAAATTGGATCCTATTTTTAGCCTTTTGACAGCTGCAAGTAAGCCTTGCAAGACTTGTTGAGTACTTTTGGAAAAATCCTAGATGTTTTGGGATAATTGAAGGATACCTTGTGTAATAGGTTCACTAAGTTAGCCCTCAGATACAAGATTATCATTATTATTAGTTGCCATTAAATAAGGTTGATCCTCGCTTTGATGCCAACTGATGTAATAAAAGGTGGTAAAACTTTCTTTAATACTCTCAAAGAAAAGAAGCACTTTGAAAGGAATATTATTATGGTGAAATCTAATTTGCCAGTAGGTTAAATTATATATTTATAAAGCTATAAATCTTTTCCTATTAGGAATAGGAATATGCATATAATAATCTACAAAAATAAGACTCTTGAATAAACAAGAAACTAAATTATAACAGATAAATAAATAAACTAGAAGACTCCTAAATAAATTAGAAAGTAATAATATAAACTTAGAATCCTATATTATTTGTAGTATTAGAATCCTACTAACTTTATGACTCTTTTCCTACATCAAAGGAATAATTTTTTATTATATTATAGTAAAACATTTGTATACATTGTACAATTAACCAATTTCATTAAAATAATATA
The DNA here is from genome assembly GCA_026873985.1 of Saraca asoca. Taxonomy (NCBI): domain Eukaryota; kingdom Viridiplantae; phylum Streptophyta; class Magnoliopsida; order Fabales; family Fabaceae; genus Saraca; species Saraca asoca. Next base: position 17,008 of record JANHAO010010030.1, read on the forward strand.
AAAAAATTATCTTTTTTTTTTCATTATAAAATATGATTATAACAAGAACATATCACACTTTTTACAAATAAAATGATACTATTGTCTATATTGAGATTTTTTTAAATATAAGAATACTAAATTTGTCATATTACTCTATTCTTCTTAAAATTTCACTCATTTTTAAACTAGGTACTTACATAAAAAACTTTAATTAGACATATGTAATTATATTTGTCAAATTTAGAACTTTTAAAATATAAATATCTATAATTATGTGGTGCTTTGCATACTTTTAATTTAATATAGAATCTTGACTATAAATTGATCATTTTGGAGTCAAACTTAAAAAGTTATTGAAGCTCTTCTTAGTTAGGAAATTCCTAACTTAAAGTATCACTCTTTGCTTAGCCATTATCAGAGAATGTCTACTTAGGATTGAAAGGTTATGATCACCCACACTTTCAAAGAAGAAAATATTGACGGTGGAATTTGGTTCGTGTGGGGAGCCCAAATTCCTATCAATGAGTGTATATGGTTTGTGTGCCCCAAGTTGTTTCTTGATCAAAAGGGAGTGTAGACTGGAAGATGATGAAGGTGGTGAAGAGGAAGAAGGATGGCAGAGGTGCACTATATTTAACGTGGTTTGACTAAATTTGGGCGGTACTGATAGTCGATTGTCGAAGCTATCAAATTAGAAATTTATAAAACTGAGTTACCTAACTACTTGTAGTAGATGGCAAACCCAGGTCAAATCCAAAGATCATTTGTGAGATGATATCAATCAATTAGGAGCATGTAAATGGGGGGGTTGATAGAACTAAATCCTAAGTTAAACTAACATAAAATAGAAACAAAGACAACAACAAACAATAACATGTAACCAGCCAAGGAAACCAACTAACTTGAGATCAATACATCCTAGATCACTAAATGTTCATTCAATTGTCAATAATCATAGCAAGAAGCCTTGGAATGATTAATGA
>JANHAO010010031.1:0-17980 GCA_026873985.1 Saraca asoca
AAAGTTAGATAAAAACCACAAGTTAATGACTAATTAAGAGGTAAAATCAAGTATTTTTATAGGTACATTTTCTACTTATCAGATGACAGGGGGCATAAGTTGTGTCTTCAGCGCTCGATACTAGCTGGTGAATTTTTGTTAGCAATCATCCCAATCATAGATTGAGCAAGCAAGGAGGCTTCTAAACCAAGCTCAAGGTACACCTCCCAATGTGGCTGGAAACACTTAGCACTTGATCAAAGGATCAATTGTTTGTAGGTTCATCTAGACATTGAATGCATCCAGATGATCATATGGATCAGAGTCGCCATTGTACAACAGAATTGTGGGGACTTGAGCTTGAGAGGGAGAGTTCGAGTCTCAATCTCCTCGGAGAGCGATGACCTCTTCATAGCAAGCATGCTCACTCGAGGCTCAAAGATGCTCCTGTAGCTTTTTTTTGAAATAACTCTCCAACCAATAGGTCACATGCCCCGGATTGCTGGCTAGGAGATTGCTAAAGTCCCTAATCCTCATGGTCACGAAAGTTGCGACCTAGAATTCTCCCTTGTAAGTAATGAAACAGAGAATTATCTTGGTTGGAATTGCCTGAATGTACACTTGCTGCTGCTGGAGAGCATTCACGGGTGCTGCGGCCTCGACCTATCTCTGCACACCCTGTGCTAACATCGTAACTGCTTTGGTCAATTCTCCTATCATGTTTTCTAGTTTTTCCCTAATGTTGGAGCCAAATCTGCACTCTATCAGTACCATTGGCACTCAGGCTGGTTGAACAGAACTGACTGGGGGGAAGCCAATGGTTGCATCGATGACGGGAGTGATGAAGGAGTCCATTTTTAAGACATGCCCTTCTGGAGGGTTGGATAGTGCATTTGAAGCTTTGGTAGCTCTTTCCTTGGCCATCACGGTGGAAAACAAACTAGAATAGATGAGATCCCCACAGATGGCACCAAAATATTAATGATGAAATTTGGTTCTGATCCAAACTCCAGCCAATGGAGGATTCTTTCGAGATCTCAAGCTATTAGCTAGTTTAAGACAGTAAATGTGCAAAGTTAGCAAGGAAGGAGGGAAGAGCAGCAGGAAAACACAAGGTTTTTAATGTGGTTCGGCTAAATCTAGATAGAACCGGACCCTACGTCCATGGTAGTGTATTGATTTTGGGATATTTCTATAGAGTTTCAATATACAGGAATCTCTCTTTTTAATGTTCATCTCTTTCCTGTATTTATAGAGGAGAGGAGGTTACAATTGTAATTTTTCATGCAGTAAATCTATTGCATCAGGTATTTAATATACAAGGTAGGATAGATAGATTAAATCCTGTAATTCAGCTACTGTAGATTACCTCCTACATATGGACCCCACGTGTTTGCTGGGCAAAATGTGAGTTGGTCTTCTATCTAGCGAGCTCCTAGGTCGCTAGTTGCGCCTAGCTAGCCAGATCCTTTAGTTTAGGGAAGTGCCTATCTTCAGGATGGCGAGCTTGAGCTCACTTTATCAGGGACAAGCTCAAGCTTAGGGCATCACTCTATGATGCGAGCTGGAGACTTAATGCTCTGATTGCTTCTTGAGTTGAATCTTTGCCGTATTCAGGCTGTTCCTTATTCCATTAAGGATGATCCAGATTTCTCATATAACAAATATTGAGTTTAACTTCATCAACACAAAATAACTTTCTTCTTGTATATCATTTTGTTAAAGACTATCAAACAAAAAGATATGAGGGGATTCCATTAGCCTCTGAACAATATTGTAGCATCAAAATATGGTTTTAACTGAGGGCCCCAACTCCTGATCAATGATCCGTTAGGAGTACTGAGGTTGATGTTTGGAGGGTCGGACCACATGATCTTGCAAGCAACCTCTCTTAATGAGGTCTTCTATGGCATCCTTAAGTGCCTAACATTCTGAGGTGTTGTGCCCGACCTCATTGTGATAGGTGCAAAACCTGATCATATCTCTGAACTTGTTGGGGGCCCTTAATGGCTTGGGTTTCCCAAAATCTTCCCTATTTCTTTCTACGGTGAAGATCCTATCTTGGGTATCAAACAAAATGCTATAGCTTTCATGGCAACCTTGATGTTGAGGTCACTGAGTTCTTGCCTTCTTTGTGGGGTGGATGTTGGAGTTAGCCTTCTAATTGTCCTCGCCATTCCAGTCATTGCTCCTTTTTTGATACTACTCACCTGATCAGATTTTTTGGGGCCAAAGGTTTCTTCCCACCTGATCTGTTTAGTAGCTGGATCATAGAATTCAGTCAGATCTCTTACCAAGGACTTGTATAGGCTTTTATACAGGTTTCCATCTTTGCAAAGTCCCATTGACATAGCCGTCAAGATATATTCCTCTGAGGGATTCTCTACAAAATTGGCCTTATGCCTTAACCTGGTTGTGTAATCTTTTAGCAATTCATGCTTATCCTGGAAGATCATTGCGAGTTAACAAGGTGGCATAAGCTACCTTTTCAAGGCTCGGTATTGATTGGTGAATTTCTTTTGGCACTCTTCCCAGCTAGTAACACTGCAAGCTTCGAGACTTTTGAACCATGCCCGAGGTATGCCCCCTATTGTAGTTAGGAAAACATGACATTTAACCAAAGGATCAGTTGTTTGAAGTTCCATCTAGACATTAATGCATCCAAGTGGTCATATGGGTCGCTATTTCCATCGTATAGTGGAATCGTGGGAACTTTAAGTTTGTGAAGGAGGGTTTGCATTTCAATTGCAATGAGGAATAGCAAGCTACCATCATAGTGAGCTTGGTCATGATTGGGTCCTATATTTTGGATCGTTGGCTGGAGGATTGTCAACTCCTTTTATCTTGGTCACGGGAGCAGTGAGCTAAGGTGTGGCCTTGGTTGGTCTTGTTCAAGCTTTCAACTTGATGCAAGCTCCTACGTTATTGACTATCATGATTCTCATGTGATTGGTGGGCTCTTGATCTTGTTTGTTGATTCATGGAGTGAGCTAAGTCAGAGCGCTGATGCATCTTCCTAACTAACTTTTCCCCCTAGGCTCTTTCACATAGCTACTGAAGTTGCATAGCAATCTTGGCCTATTTTTATGCACCCATAGTTTATGCTTGCATGAACACTTTAACCGCCTCTGCCAACTCTTTTATCATGTTCTTGAATGTTTGCTGTAGTTGGTGATATGTCTGCACTTTAGCAGCTTTGGAAGCAACAACAAGTTGGCAGTGAGTTTCTGGGGGCAAACTGGTAGTGATATCGACAATAGGAGCATCTGTCGGCTGATTAACCAGAGTGTTTGAGCTTCTGGTGGTTCTTCCTTTAACCATTGTTGTTGGGCAGAAAAGCAACCAGAAAGCATATGGGTCCTCTTTCTAGCGCCAAAATGTTGATGGTGAAATTTGATGAGCCCAAATCTAAATCAACCGAAATAGTTCTTGTATCCCTGAACTACAATCTGGTTACAAAAAAGTAGGAAAATAACTAAAGCAAGAAGAAGGAGGAAGAACAAGATCAACACCAGAGATTTTAACATGGTTTGGCTAAAATCTTTTATTTTGGATTCCTACGTCCATGGGTGATTTTATTTCTATGAAAAATTTGGCAAAGTTATAATATGTATTCTCTAGGCCTCCTTACTGTATCTATTCCTCCCCCTTTTATAAAGGCTAGGAGGTTACAAATGTAATTTACTAAGTTGTAAATCTGTTACATCAAATAATAAATATATTTGACAAGTATAGCTTTTGCAAATCAGCTTTTATAGATTGCTTTCTACACATGGGCCTTGTAAACTACTTTTTACAAATGGCCCCCACAAGTTGAGTCTGAAAGGGTGCTTGCTTCAGGTTCACCCACAACAAGCTTCTAGCTGGGCGAGATGCTGCATCCTGTGAGTTGGGACTCCTATCCTAGGGCTATTGTTGACCTTTGATCAATGACGTGGAGCTCACATTTGGTGATGCAAGCTTGCATAGGACAAACTATTAGCTATGCGAGTCAGGGCTTATCTCTAGCGAGCTGGCAATTCTGCCTTGCTCTGTGCTCTAAGTTTGTAGCTAGCGATGTGGTGCCCTTGAGTGATCTTAGCTTTTAGGTGGTTTGGGATCTCTTATTTGGACTTATCTCTTATTGGGCCTTTGCCAGCCCATTTTACATAGTACCAAAAAATACCCATAACAACTAGGAACTCTATGCCTTGGTTTGGACTTTGGAGAAATGGCATCACTACTTATGGCTAAAGGAGTTTGTCATCCATACCAACCATGAGTCCTTGAAGCATTTGAAAGGACAAGGGAAATTGAGCTGATGACATGCAAAATAGATAAAATTCATTAAGACATTTCCTTACACCATCCAATATAAGCAAGGTAAAGAGAATGTTATGGCCGATGCCCTCTCTCACAGGTATACCCTTATTTCAACTATGTATGGTATATTGTTGGGTTTTAAGCATATTAAAAAATTGTATGTGGATGACAATGATTTTGTTAGTGTGTTTAATGCTTGTAAGAAGGTGGTTTTTGGCAAATAATTTTAGCTTTATGGTTTCCTTTTTGAAGAAAATAAATTGTGTGTGCCCAAAGGTTTTTTAAGGGAATTGATTGTTAAGGAAGCTTATAGAGGGATTAATGGGCCATTTTGGCATTGCTAAAACTTTGGCTATTTTGCAAGAACATTTCTTTTGGCCGGACATGAAGCATGATGTGGAAATACTTTGTGGAAATTGCATAACTTGTAAAGAAGCTAAACCTAGAAACATGCCTCATGATCTTTATACCCCACTTTCCATTCTTGGTGAATCTTGGATGGACATTTTTATGGATTTTGTACTTTGTTTGCCTAGGTCCAACAAGGGGAAGGATTTCATTTTTGTTGTAGTTAATAGGTTCTCTAAAATGGCTCATTTCATTCTATATAATAAAACTAATGATACTACTCATATTGTTGATTTATTCTTTAGAGAGGTAGTAAGATTGCATAGAGTGCCTAGAAGTATTATATTGGATAAAGATGTTAAATTCTTGAGCTACTTTTGGAAGGTTCTTTGGGGGACATTGGGAATTAAATTGTTGTTTTCAACAACATGTCACCCTTAAACTAAAGTAGTGAATAAAATTTTAACTATTTTGTTAAGATCTATCATCCAAAAGAACTTGAAAATTTGGGAACAATGTTTGCCTCATTTGAAATTTGCATCAAATAGAAGTGTATATTTGGCTACTCATTTTTCTCCATTTGAAGTTGTTTATGGTTTTAATCCTCTAAACCCCTTGAATTTATTACCATTGCTAATTAAGGAACATGCTAGTCTTGATGGGAAGAGGAAGGTTGAATATGTGCAACAACTTCATGAACAAGTAGGAAAAACATTGAAAGAAGAAAGGAACAATATGCACAACAAGCTAACAAAGGGTGTAAGAAGGTTACTTTTGAGCCAGGGATTAGGTATGGTTACATATGAGAAAAGAGAGGTTCCTAGAACAAAGGAAGACCAAACTCTACCCTAGAGGTGATGGTCCATTCCAAGTGGTGGCAAAGATCAATGATAATGCTTATAAATTAGATCTTCCTATTGATTATAATATTAGTGTTACCTTTAATGTTTCTGATCTTTCTTCTTTTGACGTAGGTATTGAAGATTCGAGGTTAAATCCTTTTGAAAAGGGGGGAGTGATGAGGGACCATGCTAGAGATCACCAAGAAGGCTTGCAACTTCCAATTGGACCCATCATAAGAGCTAAGGCTATAAGGATATATTCAAGGATTATGCCATACCATATGGAACATATATGAGGTGCGTAGCTTTGGAGATTCAAGAATTATTTGCATTGAAGCCAGTCATCAAGTGGAGCCACCTAAGCATCCATCTTTAAGCCAACATTAAAGACACTTTGCTAATTAGGATGTCTTTTAGACTATTTAGGTGTCATGTTTAGGGCTAAATTGTGGTCCATGTTGGATGCTACCTATAGGGCCTAGTTGGCCTAGTTTTATGACTTATTTTTAGACTTTTCATAATAACTTAAGCTTATGTTTTTTTGGCTGTTTTGTTTGTATTTTTTGGTGGGCTTCTTTAGGACATTAATCTAGCCCATTTTGGATAAGTAATAACTAAGAGGGAAAGCATATTTCCCTTAGAATTTAGATTACTCATTTTGTGAAATTGAAGAGTATTCATCTTCTTGAGAGTTTCTCTCTTAGGGTTCTTCATGAACTAGAGACTTATCAAAGAGTTTTCCTCTTTGTGGCATCAATTCTATCACTTATCACTCTCCTTCTACCTATTCTAGAGTGTGGCATGAATACCTTTCATTTTCTCTTCATCCTTGTTGTTGAATTGGAGAAAGGTCCGTAGGCACCTCTATAGGAGATCACATCACTAATGGTTTAAATACTCTTCACTCTCAACACAAATAATTTCATAAAAAATGTAAGAACAAATTATGAGATCTCAAGTAAACCCCCATAGAGAATTACAAAAACAAACTATCTCACACCCTTGATCTCTTTGGCACTCTTCAGCTTCAATGACTTGTTCATTTTTAAATACAATGTATTTTATAGGCCTTCAAGACTTGGCTAAAAAGTAATTGCAATCCATGTCTAATAAGAAATCCAACTTGATTAGGAAGAAAACTTATAATAGGAAATAATCAATAATTAATTTTAATTCTATCTCTTATGAAAATTTAAACTTGAATAAGATGAAAACATAAATAGAAAATTATCTTATTTTACAAAAATATAATTTTGGTCAAAATAACAGCAATCTCCACTTTGATGCAAATTCCATTATCAAAAGTTTTCAAACTCTAAATCTAGTAATTTGACTAAATGTTGAGTCAATCTTCTCTGGAGATCAAAAATGTCTTCAAAACTCCACCTCCAATGGAGCACTAAAACTCTACATATGGATCGAAAAAGAAATTTACGAAATTTGTTTCATCTTTACCACAAAGAGTTCTTTCAGCCAAATCCTAGAAATACACAAATAGAGTTGTTGCTCAAACACAATCAAGGGTTGATATAAAGTTCCAAAATCAATATGTGCTAATACGTCTTTAATTAAATAGAAAGCAATACTAAACCTAACCAAGACTAACAAAACCTAAACTAGAATTAAGCAGAACATGAATCAGGATCCAAATTAGACACAACTAGGATATGATAGCACTTGTTAGGAAACTTCATCATGGAATTGTATTGACATAATTCACAATCAAAAAGAAGCAATAAATAGCAAGACACTAATATTTAATGTAGTTCAACTTTTAGCCTACATCACGGGCGAAGATAAGAAACAATCCACTATGGAATCAAAGAGAGAATAGAAAAGTGTTTAACTCACTCTCAAACCCATAATCAAAATACATCCAAAATACCTCACATTGTTCATCTAACCAGTGGTACATTTTCTCACTAATGATGTATATACTCTTCACTCACAATACAAATAATTTCATTAAAAGATTAAGAGCAAATTGTGGAATTTGAAGTAACCCTCATAAAGGGTTACAAAAACAAACTCTCTTACAACCTTGATCTCTTTGACTTTCTTCAACTTCGATGACTTGTTCATTCCGAAATTCAATGGATTTATAGGCCTTTAAGACTTGATTAATAGGTAATTACAATCCTTGTCTAATAAGAAATTCAACTTGAATATGAAGAAAACTTATAATAGGAAATAATCAATAATTTAGAATCCTATCTCATTAAAACTAAAACTTGAATAAGATGAAGACGTAGATAGGAAATTATCCAATTTTACAAAAATATAATTTGAGTCAAAATTCGATCAATATTCACCTTGACACAAATTCCATTATCAAAAGTCTTTAAAATTTATATCAAGTAATTTGACCAAATACTGAGTCAATCTTCTCTAAAGATCAAAAACATCTTCAAAACTCGACTTTTAACTAAGTATTAGCACTTTGCATGTGCATCAAAAAAGAATTTTACCAAATTTGCTTCATCTTCTCTACAAAGAGTTCTATCAATAAACTTATTAGAAAGTAGTAAACATAGCTATTGCTCAAACACAGTCTAGGGTTGATATAGAACTCCAAATCAAATATGTGTCACTACTTCTTTAATTAGATAGAATGCAATACTAAACCCAACCAAGATCAACAAAACCTAAACCAGAACCAATCAGAACCTGAATCTAGACCTAAACATGGCAAAATTGGGCTCTAATACCATATGTTGGGAAATTTCAATGTGAAAGTATAGTGGACAATGAAGTAGTAAATAGCAAGACACAGATATTTAACGTAGCTTGGCTTTTACCCTACTCCACAAGAGAAGACAAGAAACAAAATCCACTAAGGAATCAAAAAGAGAATACAAAGTGTTTAACTCACTCACAAATCCACATCCCAAATGCACCCAAAATATCTTATAATCTTCCTCTAACTGATAGTATATTTTCTCACTAAAAATATATATACTCTTTGCTCTTAATACAAAAATTTCATCAAAAGAATAATGTTAGTCTAGCTAGCTATACTGTCTTCTATTTTGATGTTGAAAATAATTTTAATCTACATCATATTATGTTTATGAGTTTAATTGTTTGTTAAGTGTGTGCAGGTTCAAAGTTCACTAAAGGTTGCTCAAGATATCTACATTAGTAATAGAATGTTATTTGATTTTTAATAAGATTTTTTGTAAGTGTATTCTTAACAAATTTGCTCTAACCGATTTTGTTAAACTGATTAAAATGAGGTAGAAATGAGTTTATGAAATGAGCTTGGCTTAAAAGTTTTCAAATTGCTATTCATATGTTCTTTCACAGGTGAAACTTTTATAAAAACTATTTTTTACTATGTGAATTGATTCATAAATCGATTCATACAAGAACTCTTGTGAAATAAACATGAATTGATTCACAAATCGATTTGGTGAAGAAGTTCTTCATGATCTTCATCGACGAATTAATTTACTAATCGATTAGTTAGTTGTAACCTGTCTGAAATCACTTATGAATCGATTTAAAAATAGAAATTTAGTTATTCTATTATAGTCAGTTACAACTACTTTATAAATACCTTCTTCACCTCATTTCATTTTATAACTACATGCTAATTGATTTAGAGGAGTGTAAAAAACCTCTCTCTCATCTCTTCTACCTCTAAATCTTTGATTTGGATTGATTCAAAAATCTTGGAGCTTTCTTGTTGAAGATTCATATAGTTCTATTTGAGATTTTGATCTCAACTTTGATTTTGCATTATTAACTTTTCTCTTTATTTTTTTTTTAAGGTTTCTAGTGCTAGAAATCTTGGTCTAGGTCTACAAGAGCACAGCTAAGTGTTGTGATTATTTAAGGTTTGGAAGAACCTAGGGTAATTCTTCTAGGTTAGCAAGATCCCTATAATAATTCTTGTGGTTCTGTTGTAAAGTTTTGCAAGAAATTTGGTAATTTCCTATGGAACGAGCTAATCAAGAGCCCAATTAAATCCTGAGGGTTTGTTAATAAAAGTGGTGATCCAGTTGAGGATTATCTAGTGGAGTAGACTTGAATTGTGATTTCAATTCAAGTTGAACCACTTAAAAAATTTGTGTCTCTTGATCTTTGTTCTTTATTGCACATTTATATTTTTGGTTTCTACATTGTACATATTTATTGCATTATTGCATTTTGAAATTGTATTATTTTGCTATTCTAAAATCTGATTTATCATTCTAATTTACTGCACTCTAAATTAATCAATTGAATCTTAGGGAATCCATTGCTCAAATTCTAATTGATCAAAGAATTTCATCTAAGCTGCAACAATAATAAAGAATCCAAATAAAGAAAAGGTGTGTATAAATTTCCCTAAAGGAATAAGCGTAAGATCCAAATTTTATCATATATTTATCTAGGACCCTGAAATAAGAGTAAATTGTGCGATCTTAAGTAACCCCCCATAGGGGATTGCCAAAACAAACTATTTCACACCCTTGATCTCTTTGGCTTCAATAACTTGTTCATGCCTAAATATAAGGTATTTATAGGCCTTAAAGACTTAGTTGACTCTAGTAAGAAATCCAACTTGATTAGAAAGAAGACCTATAATTGAAAATAATCAATAATTATTTATAATCCTATCTTATCAAAATTTAAACTTTAATCAGATGAATATATAAATAGAAAATTATCCTATTTTACAAAAATATAATTTTGGTCAAAATCCCAACTTCCATGACAATCTAAATAGTCTTTGTTCATCAAGCAATATACCTAATAATACCTAAATTGTTTTTGCTTTGTCTTTGTCTTTGATCCACTATGATCTATTCTTTATTCTCTATTAGCTTCAACTTCGATGCACATGGCCTTGCAATGATGATTTTATTTGTCTTTCTTGTGCTAATTATAGTTTATGAAATAGTGCCACTGTCTCATTCTTGTTCCCATGAAGAATCAAATTTAGAACTAGACATTAATGAACCGACATTCCTGTTGGTTGGTACTGTTACTCGAGATTGCCTCCCTAGCTACGATTTTGAGATGTCAATGAAGTAGCTATTTGGCAAGTTTGTGGTCATAGATTTCATGTTTGTTGCATTCTTGAGTGGTTTGATTTAACGAATAGGGCTTGTCCTTAGTGTTGTTGTGGCCCATATTTTTTCACTTTAGTTCTCTGCATTTCAAGCAAAAATCTTTGGTGCTATTAGAAGAATGGTTGCATCTGAGCTTGTCTAAATTATTAAGCTTTTAGAATAGCAGTAATTTGCTTTGATATTTGCATCTGAGCTTGTCTAAATATCAAAGCAAATTAATCTGGTCTTTCTAGAAAAGACCCTCTGTTATAGTTAATGACACCAAATTAATCTGAGCTTGTCTAGAGAGACCAGATTAATTTGCTTTGATATTTTTTCTAGTTGGGATCTAGTTATAGTTAATGACAAGGTATTTAAATGGCAGTCACGGTCTCATTTTTCTACAAGTTTATTCTGCAACTGTTATTTTTGTCTTATTTGTTTGCAATTTTATTAACTGTAGTTTAATCACAATTGTGATTGCAACCATAACTATAATTTAAAATACTAGTTAATTATATGGTCTATGTTCTATTTAATTTATTTATTTTTATCATAAACATTCACAATTGTTACAAAATTTCTCCTCCTATAGTTATTCTTCTTTTCCCCTCTTTTTAATCGTTTATCCTATCATTCATTACCTTTACATACTTCTATTTTTCTTTTTATCCCATGCGTAGTATTCTAATTGCTATTAGCATTAATTAGTTTCTTTAGTGCATATATAACTTACATATCATCTTCAAATATTATTTGATGCTGGTTGTCATATGATTTGAAAAATAATTCAAGAGAAATCTAATAATTTATATATTTAATGAGAACTCTGCATAATCTTTAAATAGACAATGTAGCATCAATTTCTTTATAATTCCTAACAATTTATTTAATAGAATGAGCTAAAGTAGTCATTCTTTTGGATTGCTCATAGAGGACATATCTTATGGTGGGTTCTTTGGACAAAATTAATAGTCTCATAGCCATCATTATATGATTCCATGGTTTCAGCCATAATTTACCAAATAGCATATGCATGTATGGTTGTGAAGTCAATTTCATTGATATGGTTGTCACTAATAAAATCTACTCTAAGTCAACATTGATTTGGGTTATATTGTTTTACTCTACGAGGAGTTGAATCTCTGTAGATGCCTTCCAAGCCTACAACCAACAAGAGTTTCTTATCAATGGATTTAAGATATGTTGCCATCTCTTGAATCTAAGCCTGTCAAATTCAAAATCCACTTAGCAAAAACAATCATTAATTGGCTTAAAATTCAATTTGTGTTCAAAGAGTGCATATAAATTATCTTCATATGCTACATCATTAATCACCTTTGAAAAATATACATAATATTAAATACGCTTTTAAACCAAAGGATAGGCACAAAAATTTTGTATAATCTTAAGAAATGGCGAATGTTTTACTTTAATAATTAATTTTGAATAAAAAATTTAAATCAATTCATCAATTACAATGTTAAAATTAATATTAAGCATTCCTTTTTAGTGACCTCTAGCATAAAGGATGGGCAAATGCAAACCGCGAGACTCAACACTAAAATATTAAGGAATGAACTGAATAATTGAGCTTAAGAGATAGGTTTAGATGAAAATATAGATCACATATATTAAATTCATTTTTTTTTATTTTTTCTTCAATAGTTCTGAATGATGCATTAATTTTACTATTTAAATTGTATTTTACACTTAAAAAAAATCAAATTCCAATCAAAATATATTAAATTTAAAAGACCTTGATTGACCTTACAGTAACATTGTAAGAAAATTTATATATGTGTATGAAACATTACTTATAGTTTTCGTGCATGTAGTTGACCATAATTCACATTTAATTCATAATTTAGAGTTTTTTGAATTCAAAGTCATGCTATTAACCATGGGCATAAATATATCAATTAATTTGAAAACATTTTTCTTAGAGAACTTATTTAGGAAAATTGAAACTCCATAACTATAATTACAAAGAAAGTATTTCGACATTGGTCAACATGCAATAATTGTGGTTTTTATGACTTACATTCTAGAGAGATTAACTTCACAACACAGTTCATTCATAAGCTCCCGTGCCATTATTGTTAAGTTGACTTTGTATGCTATTTTACTTATGCTATTCATGATAAATTTTTATTAAAATTATGACCAATTAAACTATGAAAACATACATTAAAATTGTATGCAAATAATAGAAAAGATTATGTACCTAATTGATCCATGATAATGAAATATGTTGATCTTGTATTGATCATGATCCCACATATAGATCACGTTCACAGAAGTTAAGATGATCACACATGCATATCATATCACAGAAGTCACTTCTCCTTTCTTACCCTAGCTTTCACAAAAAATTTGGGAGATAGTCTACAGATAGATGGAGAGTAAATAGTAACATGGAATATTAGGAGCAAGGACTCTATAAAAGTAAAATGAACCAAGTAGAGATCTAACCCATCAACAAAAAGCCTAAATACCTTAATTCAAGCCTAAGTGCCACTAATAAAGCTCATCCTTTGTCATCACAAATGGGGTAATATAATTTAACACTCTTTATAATTTCTAAATAATTTGATCATCAATGAGAAAAGAATTCTAACAATTTATTCCTGTCAACATTATCTATAACAATTAAAATGATCAAAGAGGCATGAATGACTATACTACCAAATATCATTGACCCTTTTTTTTTATCCCTCACAAATATTAAGTTATTTTAATCTAGTCTTTCAAAATTTGTAGTTTAAATTTAGTCATTTAATTATTCAAATGTAACCAATTAGTTGTCTAAAAAAATTTATATTAATTCAATCCTCCACTTATTCAATTATACACTTAATCAAATATTTTTATTAGCTTATCATTAGAATAATTAACAAAATTGGTAACACTAATTGATTTGCTAATACAAAAATGCTAAATATATGATTACATTAACACTATAAGATGTCATTTAGTTTGTACAGAAAGCAAGTTTCCACAAAAAGTTGAACTTTTAAGGAATTAAATTCCCTTATGAACTTTCTAGGAAATGCTCAAAATTATTAGGTAGACAATAAAAATTAAAAGTTTCTGTAGAAAGTTTCTCTTACCTAAGAGAGGGTAAGTAGACAACTTCCCACATTTGGTGAGAAGTAGGACTTCTTATGAAGTCCTACTTCTCTCATTTTGCCAATTAGTGGTCAACTGACTATTAAATCCATGTACAACTTCCAACATAACTTTTTGTTAACCAAACAATCTCCAAAATTGTCATGTCATGAAATTAATTTGGACCAATATTTAATGATTTAACCAATAAAATAATCATAATGTTTAATTTAATATAATTAAATTATTAAAAAAATCAATAACTAAATTGATTTTAAAATTATTTTAGATAAAAGATTAATTAAACTAATTTAATAAGCAATATAAACAAGTGTTTAGCTATGAAATATCAAATTTATATACTTAAAAATGAGTCTGACATTAGGTTGGCTCTGACATGAAAGATTAAATGACTTAGTTTTGAATCAAATGCTAATCTTAAAATTAAAATAAGAATCTATTAAATCCTTAAAACAAAAATTTACACAATTTTATGTGAATTAAATAAAGTGCACAAAAATAGGTAAAGATTGGGTAATATAATTATACCTTGACATGGTTCTTGTAATATTTTTTTTAATAACTGCATTAGTGTAAAAGTTGTCATCATTTTGAATTGGTACACTAGCATTTTTAGCCTATTTCAGATATTGAGCTTTACCTCCATAACTTTCAAAATTGTTAGTCAAACTCAAAATAGGTGTTATACTAAACTTTCTTGCCTTCGAAACCACAAAATCAAGCGTTGCAATTTGAAGCTCTCATCAATCAAATAGCCAATTTTGTTTATATAAAAAATCTATTTTTCCTCCATATATTCTTGAAAATTTTCATATATGTACATGCACAACTTGCAAGTTTCATGAAAAAGTATTATTCTTTTTTGAAAATTTTTTATGCACTTATTTAATATATAATCCATGCAAAATTATAACATTTGCAAAAAAGATGTATAATTTTTTTTTTACAAGATTTATGATTTTTTATGAATATTAAACAATAATTGTATGGAAAAAATTTATAAAATTTGTAAAAATTAATTAACATGAATGAAAATGGTGAAAATTAATTAAAGGTTCCACAAATGGTTTTTTCTTCCTTATACAAAATAATTGAAAATGGTGAAAATTAATTAAGATGAAGAGTAAAGATTATTACACACTCATCCTTTATGTTTGGATTCACATCCTCTCATATTAATTATGGATATTAATAATTGATTGTGAGAGAATGTGAATCCATATGTGGTAGGACAGATGTGTAGCAAACATTACTCTAACATGAATGCAAATTGTGAAAATTAATTAACATGAAAAATCCTAAAGACATACTCATTGTAAACTTTAGGGGACTACTATAAAGGTTGATATTCATCATCTTTAAATCCCCATGTACGGCAAACACTAAGACCAACATTTGAAGCTTCTTGAAACACATTAGAAATTTTGCTCCATTGGGTTGGCTCAATTGCAATGCCCATCAACTAATATGAGTTGAAGCCATTAAAAACAAATGGGGAATTATTCAATGTGAATTACTTATCTCTAATTTAAACAATCCTATTGTGAGTGCCTTAACTTCACCAATCAAGATCATAATTAGAGAAAGATACCATACATAGCTAAAATTCCTATTGCAAGTTACAGTGGTTGGATAGGTTTTCTAATGGATATATGTGGATAAAGTAAAGTGTTTTCGTCTTGCTTATTCATATAATAACAAAAAGAGTAATGTTGCGTCTATATCCATCATCCACATTCACCATTTGTATCTTCTCATATTTGAAATTGGACTACACTATGAGATCCACTATTTCTTTAGGGGATGTACAAAACCCATATATAAATGTAGATATAGGTATATCATTTTTGCAATGATAAAGATAAACCCTCATCCATTTTTGGATGTGAATTTTTCACACCCTTTAATAAAGTTGCATTTCTACAATGGAGTCCAATTACAAATATGAAAGAAAGCAAATGATGGAAATGAGTGATAAATGTGGATGTAGCGTACAATTTATATCATATGTTCATGAAGAATTTTCTTTATTACTTCTTGCAATTATTTTTAGGGTAGATTTTGGAGTTTTTTCTTATCTTCAAAGAGATCTAATGATTTCATTTTGGGAAAAATATTTTACCTTTCTCTAAGATTTAATGAAATTATGAGCAACTCTTATCTAGTTTGAAAACATGTGCTAACTCCTATAATTTCAAAACCTACAAAACCTCCTCTGAGAGATAACTTTACATGTAAAATGAAGTTTGACTTTTACATTAGTCGTATTTCACACATTTGAACCTAGCCTAAGCTTATCCTTAATTCTAAAATATTCAAAATATTCTATGTTGTTTTGATTTGAACAAAAAATAATAAACATGCATCCATATTGGGAAATGGGTTTTGCACACCTTCCAATAATGTAATACATCGCACACTAGGGCCCAATTACAAATGAGAGAGGATGTGAATGGTCGATGTAGATGATGAATGTACATGTATTACTTGATTTGAATTCCATAATCATTTTTCTCACCATTTCACCAACCAAAAAATTTGCATTTGAGTTCAATGACTTTTTACCTTTCAAAGTTGGTTTGTGTAAGTTTTTAAGTTACAAGAGGGGTACCATAATCAAATTTTATGCGAGGTTAGAGTAGTTTTCTCTTTTATTTCTTTCTTAATTTATATATTATGATGATGCAAATTTTCCTTCTTCACAAATTTTATTGTGAAAAAGTTGTATATTATGTGGATGAATAAATTTTTTTCCTTTTAATTGGATAAGGTTTTTTCTTTCCTTTTCTAAGAAGTTTCTTCCTTAATAAATCAATATTGTGTTGCTATTGGAAGATTTAGTAATGAGTAGAGTTGAGTTAAGATCAACTTAGGATTAACTTATTATTTTAACTTAGCTCACACCTTAACTTATTTATAAACACAATAATTAGTTTCTTATTTATAAGGGCACTAACTATTATGTCCCCCAAATTTCATAGCTAATATTAATAGTTCCTCATTTTTTTTCTTTTGTTGTAATTATTCATAATTGTAACATTAAAATCGATGAAAAATGTGAGGTGGTTTGTTAAACTCCACCTTGACAAGACAAAGACACCTTAGCTAAGGAAACTGGAAGACAAAACCATTTCAGAATCACAAATCAAAATCCCTAAGTGACACTCTGACCAAATCAATTTAATAAGAATCCCTTCTTTTCTATCTTAGCAGAGTAGCTATGATGAGTTTTCACTATCATTCCTAACCATGAAAGAAACTTGATGGCATTGATATCGATTGGTAACACCAATAGGAAATGAATAGCTTAATTAGTATAGAAAATCTATGATTTTGGCCTTGTTCCTAGTATGCTATTCAGCATATATTTGGTGTTGCTAATGTGGAGTTTAACAATGCACCTTAACATTTTCCTTCTATTTTAACATTGCAAGTAGAGGGAAGGATGAATAATTATAATAAAAGTAAAAATAATTGACTACTAATGCTAATTATGAAATTTGAGAAACATAATAGTTATTGGCTGTTATGGGTAGTATTTGATTCTATTAAACAAGCTGGCAAAGGCTTAGCAATAGGCCAAGTCCAGATGAGACACGAGCCAAGTTTGGCAGGTCGCTATCTACATGAGCACAAAGTAAGACAAAGTCCCAACTTGAGATATAACTCGCATAGCCAATAGTTCGCTACGCAAGCTCGCAAAGATCATTCTTACTGACTGAAGGCTAGCAATGGCCAAGAATCCCAACTTGCAAATATTACACCTTGCCCAGCTGACCAATGAAGTAACAACCTCTTAGACTCAGTATAGGGGTTCACGTTGACAAGAAATAGCACTACGGACCCACCTACGGAAAGCAAACTTCAGAAGTCAGTCGGTGATCTGCAGAAGACATTTTGCAATAGTTTAGGTTGTCTTGTATATTTATTTTGATGTAATAGAAATATAAACTGTGTAATTATATTTGTAACCTGCCAGCCTTTATAAATCGGAGTAGAAGGTTGCTTGTAGAATAGGCTGAAATAGAGATACTGAAACTCTACAAAACTCTTCTCAGATAAATAAAAACACTACCATGGACATAAAGGTCGGTACTGTCTGGCTTTAACTGAACCACAATAAAATACCTTTTTCCCTGTCCTTTGCCTTTGTTATTGTTAGCCTTAAAAAGATTGTTAACCCCAAAAGAGTTTTACATCACTACTTATTAGTTTTGGATATTGAAAAACAACTGAAAAGACAATATTATATCTTCTTGAACTAACACTATTTTTCAGAATGTTTTATTCATTTTCAGGAATTCGTTGATTCAAGATTTTTTGAAGAAGTTCAAGATT
>JANHAO010010032.1:0-17981 GCA_026873985.1 Saraca asoca
AAATTGATTCCAATTGACACAAATCATAAATACACACTAACACAGCTGGAGTAAGTCATTTTTGGACCTTAAAATGCTAAGTGAGGAGACAAATAACTGTTTCAAATATTTTGTTATCATCTACTCACGCAAGGAGCTATGCAAGTTTAAGGGTACCACCCCGCATAAGAGCAAACGAGGTAGTGGACGAGGCACATCAATAGAGATGTGCAAAACAGGTAGATCCTTTTAAGGAGGAGTTTATTAAGTGGCATGAGGGCGTAGTGTGTTTGAGGAGCAGGTGCCTAACACCTACATTTCTATTATATCTAACTGTGAAGTTCTTGTATGCAGAACCATTGGCCTAGTCACGAGGATAACTTACGGCAATAACTCACATTGCTTTGAGAATGCTGGAGTTTAGTCATAAGAGGAGCTTGTGGTAATGACCTCCAAGAGCATGAGTGTGTGGAAAGCTAGAACAAGAGTGATGAATAACTCTTTGTTCAACCCTATCAGCCATGGTAGGGGGATACCATTGAGGTATCATGTTCGAGTGATCATGGAGGCATCAAGCAAGTGTTGAGTCCATATTGGAAGAGTGGTATTGTTAGAGTAGTAGAGTACATAGCAAAGTATGATGGAAAGTTGAAAAAAAAATCACACAAGCAGACTTGTGAGGAAGGTATGGAACTTGCAAGCAGGCTATATTTTGTCAGCAAGAGGTGATACTTTTACCTAAATAAAGCATAAGACCTATGTTTCTCACATCGATGGTATAGGACATTAGATGTGGGACCTATTAGTAGTAGGTGCAAACTAAATGCCAAGTTACTACTCAGCTACATAGACAATTAAGTCAAAAGTTATGGAGACAACTCATTTTCATTGTCAACAACAAGTTAGAGAGACAAGCTAAAGAAAGCCTAAGAAGAGTTAGAGAAGAGCATATCGAAGATTTTCGAGGAGTACTATTAGACTGAAATGTTGAAGACAAAACATTGGCAAAGTGCAAAGAGACAAGCAGAGAAGAAGTTGAGGGAGGAGCTCGAGGGAAGCAGATTGAAGATTCTATTGATGTTGTGTTAGATTGATTCATTAATGAAGGCATCGACATTTTCAAATGGGGGAGAATGTCACAATTAAGGACTTGTAACCAAATTTAGCAGGCAAATGTGCTTGGATTCAAACAAAACTTAACATAAAAATCAATCATGAAAAAAAAATCATGGGGCATGAATTTGAAAAAAAGTGCTCAAGTATATTATTTTTCCAATTTTTCCCCATTTTGAGGACATTTATGTAATTTTGATTAAAGTAACTTGTCCTGTGTGAGTCAACAAGCACATGGCTGTGATCCTTGGATTTTTATTTTTACGTCAATGTGTTGTGGCACATTAGAACCCTTAGGAATTAGGAGAAAAGCCCTTATTCAACTGGGAAAAAGTATGTATACTCTTATCAGTAAAGATTTTTCTTAGAATACTTTTTAGGAGGAAGTGTTTGATGACCCGAGGTGGGCATCAAGGCACTCATCTAGAGGATCAAGTGTATGGCCTTAAGCCTCTCCTACACACTCAGGAGTCTATAATAAAGGCTCTTTAAATGTGAATAAAGAAGTAGCTCCTCTTCAATTGAAATATTGTCCCATGAAATTTCTTTATTTTTGGCTGCATACATCCGCATTTATTTGAATTGCATGAATACATCATGATTGTCTATGTAAATGACTTGGTTGTCTTTCTATGCAATTTTGTTGCTATGTGCTATGTGATTTGTTGCTTACGGTTGACTCGATGTATTATAAATTGTGGGTGTTGTCCATTATTTTCGAAACTTAGATGGTATATGATCGATTGGTTGGCTTATTCTCAGGTACTAATTGATTAAATACTAAGCAAAGAGTCTAAGTGCTGCATGTTCTGACAGTCGAGTTGCCAGATTGTGACAATTGGCAAGGTTAGGTATGGTGTTCTTAAGCGAGTTGTACCATCCCCTTTTGTTGCTTGATTCCTAGTTGAATCCCTTTTGAGCAATATTTAGCAGATTACTTTCAAAAGGAGAACAGGGCTTTTAAGTATTAAATAAAAGTGACTCTGTGAGAGTGTTTGCATTACCTCGAAAAAGCAGGGCAGGGGAAGTGAAAAAGGGAAAGAGTGAAATGCAGAGGCCAAAGAAGAGAGAGGAGATCTCATGGCTTTCATTCTGTGTTGGAGCTGAGTACTCCTCTGGCCTTATATAAGCATCAATGGCTGATCTTCAGCATAAAATTATCTGTTTGTGGGTGTCTACCAGAATCAATTAAATCGGATGCGATAATCAAGACAAGCGTCAAAATTTTAAGTTCATTACAAATTGACAAAGATAATGAAGGGAAGAAATCGGGATAATGTGAAAAATCAAAATAAAGCTTTCCCAACGTATTTTTCGGGATGTTTTAAAGAACTATATTTCCTTGTTCCGTTCAGAATCAGGAACATTCTCAATCATGTTTTAAACCAATATTTCCCAGTATATTCCCGAGAGATGAGGTGTATATCTCAATCTCACGACATGGTAATACCTCAACCCATTATAATTAATTTCTGTTGAACACCACTTATCCCACCATGTATCAACGTTGAGCGCTGCCTATCATAGTTAGCATAATTAACTTTTTAATGTTCATTATCATTGATCAATTAACTTTTTGATATTAATTCATGTTAGCGAGTAAACTTTCTGATATTGATTAATCAACTTTCCATTGATTGATCAATTTTAATGAGATTATTTTTTAAAATTAATAATATTTCTAATAATATATAAATTAATTAAAATATAATATTATAATATTTATAAAAATCAGAATAAATGTAAGGGCTTTATAAATCATATCATATAAAAGAACAGATTAAATTTTTTTGAAAAATAGTAGTGTAATTCTCACATCACTACTATTGCATTTTTTTTTTCTTTTAATGAAAAGTAAGTCTGATAAAGATTTCTCAAAACAAGCTAACTCAATCTTATATGATTAGCACAACTAGTAAAAATTGTATGTCAGATTCCTTTTTTACCAGGTCAGGTTGTTATAGTACTAATCCTAATTCTAATTCTAGTTCAATATTTACCGATAATTCCAAATGGGTTAAAAAATCCTTTACAATTTAAATATTAATCTCATATTATTAATTAAATAAAATTAAATATAATTTCTATTAGTATTATTACTACTATTATCTTGTCATTGTCATGATCATTATTATTACTTCAATTTATATATTAAATTATGAATTGTGCATCAGTCTTTGCTGATTAATTTTTTAAAACTTATATGTTGACTTTGATACAAAATATTAAAATTTTTCAAAAAAATTTGGTGCAATTTTGATGGAATTATAAATTTTTATTATTAGTATTAATTTGAAATAAGATTAATATTAAAATAGAAAGAAAATAAGTCAAGATATGCAAATTTCTTTTACGTGGAAAATCCCAAAACTTTTCCTTTTCTTAATTTTAATTTTATTTATTTATTAATATATTATTACTTTATGTTATTTATTTATTAATAATAATTAATTTATATAATGTTACATTAGTTTTTAAGTTTTATAATAATATTTTTCTCACATAATTCTATTTATTGAATTTTCTTTTAATTTTAATTTTATTAAAATTAAATGTAGTTATTATTTTAATAAATTTTTGTAATATATATTCACAATTTTAAATATATAAACTCATTAAAATTAAAACCATTTCACATAATTTTAATATATATATTACTTAATACTGAGTTTGAAGGGAAAATTCATGGACTTAAAGTCTTGAGAGATGGGCGTTTAATTTCTCGGTTGATGTTTGCCCTGAGAGTGACAAAGAATGGACTTTTTTGCAGATTGGTGGAATTAATTAGAAGCGATGTCTAATATTTGTGGATCCTCTTATTCTTGTCAAAGGCAAAATCAAAGGATTTCCGCTTTTTAATTGAACAGGTTCAAACTCAACTGACAGGTTGAAGGAAGCATGCATTGTCTTGGGTAGGCAAATATACTATGATTTCATTTGTGTTATACCAAATCCAGTTTATACAATTTCCAAAGTTAAAGTGTTGAAGAGGTTTGTGTTAAAATGGATTCCCTGTGCAGAAGGTTTTGATGGAATGTTAAAGAGGATTAAAACAGTGTTGGAATTATAGAGATTTAATTCGATCTTTATTCCCTATCAAAGAGGCTGATCATATTGTGAAGTTACATATTCCTAATGAAGGTAATGATTATAGAGTTTAGGCATTGAATTCTACCAATAAATTAGTTCGATTTCGAAAATGTGGGCTCAGCTATGGGACCATTACAAAAAATTTGATTTTTAGTGACAAAATATAGTAACAAGTGTTATTCTTGTGACTGAAAACAATGCTTTAGTGATGATATTTTACTGTTGTCACTAAATCATTAATTTTAGTGATAAGGTCTATTTATGATCACAAGAATAATTTTTAGTGACAAATTTATTCCTCGTCACAATAATTGTCATTAAAAATTAATTTTTTTTCACTACTCAAAAATTTTAAATTGAAGAGAAAATAGTATATTTTTAGTAACAATAATTATAGTTATTGAAATAGCTTTTAGTGACGAGATAACTATGTTGACACTAAAAAAAGCTTTAATTTCAATATTGGTTGTAAAAAAATATTATGTTTTTAGTGATGACATAAATATGTAATCATTGATAAAAGATTTAATGATAATATTGGTTATTATAAATATTATACTTTTAGTAATGATGTAAATATGTTGTCACTAAAAATAAGTTTTTAAATAATATTACTTGTAATAAATATTATTTTATATTCATAAAAAATTTTCAAAAATAATTTTAAGATAATTTTTATAAATACATAAAAAATAATTTTATAATATTAGAATGATATTTTAGTTCAGTTTATTGAAAATTGTAAATTTGTTATTGTAAATATCAATAATATTTATTAAATAACAATGATTTAATGATATATTAAATAAAATATAAATATTTAATATAAATTATTTAAAAAATTCAAATGATAATGTTTATTTGGAAAACATAAAAGAAATGTAGACTTGAAAAATTAAGGAATCAAAATAAGAAATAATGGTTTACATATAATAAATAATAATTATAAATCAAAAGAGAAATATGTACCACCTGAGTTTAATTCTTAAAGACTGCAACTCAATTAGATTTCAGAGTGGTTAAAGTAATTCATTTTATAGTGATCATAATATATTTTTGTCAGTATGTTTTTCATGATAATAGGATTTAATCATGACAAAAAATGCCAGCTTTTAGTGAGAACAAATCTTATCAGAAAATAGAAATTTTTAGTGACAAGTATTATTTATCGTCATAGAAACTTTCAATGATAAGGTTTTTTAGTACAAAAATATTATTCACTAAAAATCTTTTGTGATGAATTATTATCATTTAGTGAAGATTTTTGTAGTCACCGAAAACAATTTTTCTTGTTGTGGATGCAAATACTCATTAGAGGTATAAGATTATTTTATGGAGAATTGGAAGTGAGGTTTTACCTATGAATCTGAATTGCAAACCTATTGGTATAGGTAACAATCCTTGCCTTGTGTGTGAAATGGCCCCTAAAATTGAACTGCATCTACTTGAGGGTTGCAATGTTATTCAGTATCTGTGGTTCCATTTCTGGAGCATGAACATTGCAAATCTGGGTTAGAGGTCGATGAGTCAATTCATGGAAGTCTTAATCTGTGGCCATCTGAGACTGTATCTGCTAGGAGATGAAGAGCTGAAGCGTGAAATCCTTGTGTTTGTAGCTATTGTGCTGAACCATGTCTGGGAAGTGAGGAAAACATTTTCATCACTAAACCTTTTATGACAAATTACTATTATTCAATGATGAGTTTTGTTATCACTCAAAACAATTTTTCTTCTGGTGGACGCAAATATTCATTAGGGGTAAAAGATTATTTTATGGAAGAATTAGGAATGGGGTTTTACCTACGAAGTCATGAATTGCAAACCTTGTTGGCATTGGTAACGATCTTTGCCTTGTGTGTGACATGGCCTCAAAAATCAAACTGCATCTACTTGAGGGTTGCAATGCTATTTGACGTCTGTGGTTCCATTTCTGGAGCATGAACATTGTGAATTTGGGTTCGAGGTTGATGAGTGAATCGATGGAAACCTTAATTGTGGTCATCTGATATTATATCCACTAGGAGATGTAGATCTGGAAATTGAGAAAAATACTGTTGTCACTAAAAACTTTTTATAATGAATTATTATCATTCAGTGATGACTTTTGTTATCACTGAAAACAGTTTTTTCTTGTAGTGGATGTAAATTTTCTATTAGAGGTATAAGATTATTTTATGGAGAATTGGAAGCGGGATTTTACCTATGAAGTCCTAAATTGCAAATCTTGTTGGTATGAATGACAATCTTTGCCTTGTGTGTGAAATGACCCTTGAAATCGAACTGCATCTACTTGAGTGTTGCAATGTTATTTGGCATCTATGGTTCCATTTCTGGAGCATGAACATTGCGATTCTGGGTTCGAGGTCAATAAGTGAATCAGTGCAAGCCTTAATTTGTGGCCATCTGAGATTGTATCCGTAGGGAGATGTAGAACTGAAGCATGAAATCCTTGTGTTCATAGCTATTGCACTGAACCGCATATGGGAATTGAAGAAAATATTGTTATCACTAAAAACCTTTTGTAACGAATTATTATCATTTGGTAACGATTTTTGTTATCACTAAAAATAATTTTTCTTATTGTGGATGCAAATATTCATTAGAGATATAAGATTATTTTATGAAGAATTAGAAATGGAGTTTTACATATGAAGTCCTGAATTGCAAATCTTGTTGGTATGGGTAACGATCTTTGCCTTGTGTGTGAAATGGCTCCTGAAACCAAACTGCATCTACTTGAGGGTTGCAACGTTATTTGGCATTTGTGGTTCTATTTTGGTTCCATTTCTGGAGCATGAACATTGCAAAATTGGGTTTGAAGACAGTGATTGAATCAATGCAAGCCTTAATCTGTGGCCATTCGAGACTATATCTGCTGGGAGATGTAGAACTAAAGTGTGAAATCCTTGTGTTTGTAGCTATTGCGTTGAACCACGTCTAGAAATTGAGGAATAGAGTTGTTCATGATGGAGGTAGGGTTGATGCTGATCAACTTCAATGACTTTATTGAAGAATCGAGGAAGACCTGAAGAAAGAGGATGCAAGGGCCCATAATGTCCAATGGGCTTTTGAGCCAAAATTCTTGTTGTCCCCCTTATAATTGTATCATATTTTATGTGGATGACTGATGGGTTAAAGGGACCACGTCTATGGTTGTGTTAGGATGTAATGATGAATGTGAGCTGAGGTTGTTGATTTGTGGTATGATAATTACAAATGTGTCTCATCAATTGGTATGCAACTTTTAGCTATACAAAAAACCATATTAGTATCACATAATTTCAGAGGTCGGGACATACATATTGAAAGTGATTGCAAAGCAGTAGATGTCCTTTTAGAAATTTCTGATTGCCCATGAAGAGTTATTTCAACTTTTTAGTTTGTAAAAACTTTTTAATTTTGTTAAAAATGTGGACCTTCTAAGCTATTCTTCAGAATGCAATGAGGTTGCTCATGAAGCTACAAAATGGATTGCACAAGTCATGTGTGAAATATTTCACTAACATTACAATTTTTCTTCGAAAAGTTGTAAGTCATGCACTTTATGGAAGATGTTGCAAAATTTTGTAACAATATAATAATATCGTATAAACCATTTGCAAGTGAATTTGATTTCTCAAAAAGATGGTTGAAAAAGTTGCAAGATCCTCGTATAAAGTTTGTAAGTCTTCCCAAATAGTCGCTAGTTGTACAATTATATAAGGAGTTACAAAATTTTTCATTAAAAGCTGGAATTTTTTTTAAAAAAAATTACAAACTTGCTATTTTTAAACAAGTTTTTTTAACAAACATAAAAATCCTTATGTCAATAATCATAATACTTGAAACTTTCCACAAGCATAATTTTTTAAAAAAGTTATCAATTAATAGTGCCCTAAGTTGCAAGTCTTTTGAAAAAAAAATTGCATGATTTTATAAAAAAATTGTTACAATTAAATTTTGGTTCTAACTTTTTCAAAAATGTTACAATTTTTTCTTTACAAAGTATCATGACTTTTTGTGATTACGTTGCAACATAAATATAAACATTGTACAATAATTTATGATAATAATTGTATTTTTTAAATGATATTATTTGTACTTAATGTCAAATCAAAGTGTTGATCGAGACATCCACATTAGGTAGGACTCTAACTAGATGTAGAAATTCTAATTGGATACTAATATCATTTAATTACATATAAGTATCTAAAGAGATATTAGTGATCTCTAATTAGAATTAAAGAATATATTTTGATATATTCCTAATTTAAGTAGAAGTTATCTCTTAAGATATTAGGTCTTTAAATATAGTTGTATGTAAATTATTAGAGTAGAGATTAAGAAACATATTAACACATGTATTTGCTTAATTATATGATGTGTTGTGTTGCTTGTTATATTACTATTGTCATTTAAATCTCCTAACAATGATACTAGACACACTTTGGAATTAAAACAAGAATAACTAAATTTGATTATTGCATGATTATATTAATATAGACAAATCTATCAAATGTTCTTTCCATATTATTCGTGTTGAAAAGTTTTCATATTATTAGTGTTGAAAAGTAATGAATGTGTGCCATGAATACTTTTATAATTTCTTTATTAATCATGTATATATGTTTGCTTGTATACATACATCCATACATCCATCCATGCAAGGTTTATGCTATTATTATTATTATTATTATTATTATTATTATTATTATTAATGAAAATATATTGGATATAGGTGTCAAATAAATATGAAAATCTGAGTATCGTTTATGAGGTATTTAAGAATCTTGTATGTTTTTAGTTTTTTTATAATTTGGGTGATATTTATTTGTGTTCAGTTGCTAGTTTGAAGCAACAACCATAATATCAAATAAATTCCCATAACCTTTTTTTTTCTGATGTATAAAAAATGGAGATTATTAATATTTTGCAAGCTCATGTTAAGTGATGCACGAGCTCCAGATAAATTTATAACTGTAATTGAAAAATATGGTATCTCTATATTTATTATATATGATGTAGTAGGACTCAAAATATGAATGTAATTTTATAGATATATGTATGCATGTATTTTGAATTGAGAAATTAGTTTCCTAATTTTATTCATAATCAACTAGACATATTATTTTTCTTACATAACGTGAGATTATTATTATTCTTAAAATGTGAAATTTTCGATCTTGTTATGTTGGATAAAATTTTAATGGCCAATTTGGATTGTGAATAAAACACGTTAAATAGATATATGTGCCTAATTAAAATTCATGCAATGATTTAGTGAAATGCCTCAAAGAATATAATTAATGAACTAGCTAACCAAGATAAGTTAGACGATAGTATGATATGTGACATAGAAAGATCCAAATTCTTCTTGAAGAGCAAGGAGTATCTAATACTTTGACTAACCTTATGGAAGCACCTATTAATGGGATTATAACCCAAATCATGGATTACAACAAGTGGATCACTAAAGATAAGAGAAAACATGAAGTACTTTGCCTTTTTGCATGCATGATGATCTTTTTAAAGAGCTTGAGACATTCTAGTCTACTCAAGCTACGTGGAAGGACCTTAGGTTGAAATTTGGTGGCACCTCAGCAACAAGGCTGCAAGTCCTAAATATAATGTCCAATTAGTATGTGATTGACCCTAAACACTCTATGTCTGAGCATTTCCATGCAATGAAAGGAATGGTTCGAAACCTTTAGGTAGCTAGGGTTGTGCTCACTGACGAGCAACAAGTTATAGCTGTGATTCGATTTTTACCTGATGCTTAGTAGGAGTAGTTCAAGATGATACTAATACATAATGAGAGTATTAAGATTTTTTATGAATGTCTTAACATCTTGAGGTAGAGGCAAAGCATAAAGGGATAAGTCACATTACAGGTCCCATAGCAAAGGTTAGGTAAACAAAGGAAAGGAGCCCAAAAAGAAGGTATACTAAAAGGCTGGACAAAAAGTGGCTAGGGTAGTTAAAGGAAAGGTGCAAAAGTGTCACCATGGTAGACATGGAAACAAAATCCTAAAATTATCAAATGTTGCAATTGTTAGAAAATGGGATACTTTGCTTGTGATTGTACTGAAGCAAAGATGGTGAGTCTTTACCCTAGTTCTCTAAATACTTTAGTGTGTTTGCATGTATTAATTGTTTACAATGTCTTTGATTAGCTTGTTAGAACAAGAGCAACAAGGCATTTAGCAACAGATCAAGATGGGTTCATAGATTATCGTCGATATCCAACAAACAACCATTATGTGTCAATAGGAAATGGCATATAAGAAGATGTCCTTAGAGTTGGAACCTACTAGTTGAAGATGCATTCTAGTCATATCTTATTGCTCCATGATGTGATGTATGCACCTGGTGTTTGATATAATTTATTTTCAGTAACATCTTTGAGAGATTTAGAATATTCTTCCTTATATGAAAGAGCCCAGTTAACAATTTATATAGATGATGAATTTTTTGGCCATGGTTTGTTAAGCAACAATTTCTATTTATTAGATTTGAATTCAGACTTTGATTCTACTTCTTATGTTGCTTCTTCTTCTTTTTCTTCTAATATTATTTTTGATTTGATGAAATGGCATGCTAAATTAGGGCACATAGGGTAAGATAAATTAGCTAGATTAGTAGGAGAAGGCTTCTTAGGCTCACTAACTAAAATAAGCTTACATGTATGTGAACCATTCTTACTAAGAAAAGCCTATAGAAAGGCATATGGCAAGGCCAAAAAGGCTTTTTACCAATTAGACGTTATCCATTTAGACAGTTGTGGACCAATGAATATGAAGCCATGTTATGGCACCTCTTATTTCATCACATTATTGATGATTACTCATGGTATGGTTCAACTTTTTTGTTTTCTCACTATTCAAACGTTCTAAATAGTTTTAGATGCTTTTTAAATGAGGTTGAGAATAAAAAAGAAAAGAACTTAAAGGTTCCTTGTGCAAATAGAGGCCCAACATATTTATTTGATGAATTTAAGAAGTTGTGTGAGGAAAAGAGGATACACAAATAATTACAATTCCTAACACTCAGTAATAAAATGGTGTAGCGAAGAGAAGGAATTGTACTTTCTTAGAAATGGTTAGGTAGATGATAACGTGAGCTAGTGTCCCTGGTAAGTTTTAGGGGATGCATTATTGATTGTGCTTACATCCTTAACCAAGTGCCTTCTAAGTTATTTTCTTCCACACCTTATGAATTGTAGAATGGTGAGAAACCTAACTTGGAAAGCTTGCCCATTGGGGTGTGCAGGATATGTCGTAATACTTCCTACAAGCATGGGAAACTAAGCCTAAGAGCAAATAAACACATTTTTATTTGATATTGTGATTACTCAAAGAGCTATGTTATGTATGTTGAGCATCCAAGTCAACAGATGAATGAATTTGAGTCTTGCGATGTGAATTTCATTTAGATAGATTTCCTGAGCATTGGTAAAGCTAGAAAGGGTCTAAAACTATACAAGTTACATGATCTTGAAGGAGTTGCTCCATCATCTACTAATAATGGTAGGGAACCACAACCTGAGCCCATGAATGTTAGTGATAGTAGAGGCAATCCTTTAATTAGAAGAAAACATGGAAATTCCTCATCATCGATTTTTAATAGATGGGGAATCTTTCATTTGTGCTTTGGTGGATGATGATGAACCTTCTTCTTATGAAGAAGTAATAATTTCACCAATTGCAAATGAATGGATAGTTATTATAAGGGAAGAGTTAAATTTAATGGCTAAGAACAATGTATAGAAGTTAGTTAATCTTCCACTTAGACGCAAGACCATTGGAAACAAATGGGTCTTAAAGATTAAATGCATGGAGATGAATCAATTAACAATTATAAGGCTTGACTCGTAGTGAAGTGCTATACTCAAAGAGAATGTATAGACTATGAAGAGATATTCTCCCTAGTGGTGAGGTTTGCCTTTATTTGTTTAATTCTGGCTATCATTGCCCATTTGGATTGGGAATTATTGCAAATGCATGTAAAAACTACATTTCTAAATAGAGAACTAGATGAGAAAATCTATATGGTAACCCATGGGTTTTATGGCTAAGGGGCAAGATTGCAAGGTGCCACTTAAAACATTCTATACATGGCCTAAAGTAATCATCTAGGCAATGGTATTAATGATTTCTTTAAGCAATAGTTTCTATTCGCTTCAAATGATCGAAAAGGACCATTGCATGTGCATTAAGAGAGTTCAAAAACATGTTCTCATTCTTTCTTTATATGTTAACGATGTTTTGTTAGCTGAAAATGATACAAAGTTAATCAATGCCTCTAAGAAGTTGTTCCTCTCTACATTGAGATAAAGGACATGGTAAAGCTAATTATATATTAGGAGTTTAGATCTAGTGGGATTGATCTTACAAACATATTAGAAGAATCTTAGAATGCTTTAATATGCATAACTCTAAGCCTGTTGATACACCAATGGAGAAGGGTCATAACCTTTGCATTGAATAATGCCCTAAAATAGAAGAAGAAAAGAAGTGAATGAGAAACATTTCTTATATGAATGGAGTCAGTAGTCTAAAGTACACTATGATGTGTACTTAAACTAACATATGTTATGTCATTAGGAACATGTGCAGATATCAAAGTAATCCTAGAGCTGCTAATTGGAGTGCAATAAAAAGGATTTTTAAATATCTTTGAGGTATTACAAAGCTCGCTCTATGCTATCATAGGGTGACCTTATACTTGTTAGTTATACTAATGCCAATGGATCCACAGACCTAGATCAAAGGATAGCCACATCAAGATATCCATTCCTGTTAAGAAGAAGAGTTATATCATGGTACAGTAAGAAGCATACATGTGTCTCTTGATCGATGATGGAATCGAAGTATGTTGCTTGCACTTATGCAGTTTAGAATGCCATTTGGTTGAGTAGATTCATGATAAGCTTGGATGTTAAAGTGTATGCTAGAGATGATGTTGTGATTAATTATTACAACACTATCATAATAACTTATTCAAAAGATCCTAAGTATCATGGAAAGTCAAAACACATTAACACCAGATTGCATTTCATACAAGGCATCATTGATAGGACCAGATTGTCCTTAGGTATATCTCTATTAAAAAGATCACAGATCCATTGACTAAACATCTTCTTAGAGATTTGTACTTAAAACATATTAAAGCTTTAGGAATATTGAGGATTTGATGTTTTTTATATTGGACAATTTTTTGATATTATGCATTCATGAGATATGAATATTTTTTTTTTGCATAATTTTGTTTTAAATTAGTGCACTATATCAATATATTTGAGTTGAATGTCACTAGGTTAGGTCATCCCTCGCACAAGAGTGACCACCCTATCATGATATGGGTGAGTAGTATGAGGCAATGTGGTTATTATGCACAATGGGAGCATAAGTTGATATCACTAAAAGGCAATGTGTCACCTTAGCATATGGCTGAGATGAGACTTATTTAGTTGAACATGAAGTTAATTAACCTTCATGTAACCTGATTAGTCAAATTTAAGAATTTTGAAAAGGCAGTGTGAAAGTGACATGTTCCATATTTTGCATGGAATTTGTATGGTGTTGAAAGTGACATGTTCCATGTTTTGCATGGAATTTCCACCTTAACATACATATCATATTGTATATACTAAGATCGACCAATAAAAGAGAGTGATAGAATAGATCCCTGCTTTATCACTAATGTGAGTCCTTATGGATTTAATTCTTCCACATTTATTATATACTTAACATACATATCATACTATATATACTAAGATCGACCAATAAAGGGAAATGATAGAATGGATCCCTACTTCATCACTAATGTGAGCCTTTATGGATTTAATTCATCCACATTTATTATATACCCATTGTGACTTAGCACAATGTCATAAAGAGGATACTTCATAGCTACTATTTTATCAAGTTATCCATAAGTCATAGTATCTTATGTATGAAATTATGTATTTAAATTTTATTTTAGGCTTACCCTTTTAAAGAATAGATATTAATAATTCTGGGTGCACCATGAAGTACATGAAGATAGTTGTTTATCAAAAAAGAATTCATCCTTCGTGCAACAAGGAAGGATATTCAAAAGATATTTTGACTTTTGTGTTATGATCAAAATCATAGGCCTATGTATTGATGATATATAAAAGGAGTTTTATGTATAATCAATTACCAATACATGATAGGAGTTTTATGTATATACAATTGTAAGATAGCACATAGTCAAACGTACACCTAAGATTAGACGTTCATATCGTGATTGACACTTAGACCATACCCTTGGTCCAATTTGAATATGAAGAGATGAAGGGATTGAATTACACACTAACAACCTATCACAAAAGGTTTTGATTTCCACAAATCTATTCCTAGCATTTGGGTGGACATAATGCTTTGTTAGAAGCTAATTATGATCTATGAATTTATTTGAACAATTTAGGGAAATTGTGTTTGAATTAAAAGGAATTTTAATTCAATTGATATCATAAATGTTTACAAATAAATTCATTATCAATAGGCATGGAAACCTAACAAGTCACACAAAATCGAATCTCTTTGATCCACAGTCCAAGGAAAAATTAGAATGCAAAATATTATGAATTCAAGAGTTAAATTAATGAATAACTTTGAAATTTGAAATGATTAATTAAGTGTTCTAATGTGATTAGAAGCATCAATTAATCAATGATTTAATAATTCTAATAGAGATTAAAATTATTAAATAGTAATAAATTTTCAATGTTAATATTTGAATATTATAGCACATTCATATTAACTCTTGAGGAGATCATAAGTAAAGGAATGATTGCTCACTTAGAAAGTTATTTTAATAAATTAAAATAATTTGAGAATGATGACAAAAGAGAGTTTATAAGTTTGGGCTCATAGAGAAAAAATGTTTGGGATTATTGGACACAAAATGGATGCATGAAGTCTAATA
Organism: Saraca asoca; assembly: GCA_026873985.1. Lineage (NCBI taxonomy): Eukaryota > Viridiplantae > Streptophyta > Magnoliopsida > Fabales > Fabaceae > Saraca > Saraca asoca. The sequence continues at coordinate 15,115 of JANHAO010010032.1, forward strand.
AGTTTGGACCTTTATGGAGCATGAATGCTTTAGGCTAATAGGGCTACACTAGTCATGTAGCATCCACTTAATGAGTGGACAACACAAGAAAAAGGAAACCTTAGTTTGTGCACCACTCATGCTTTTTTCCCACTCTAGTGCTTCAATTTCTTATATTTAAAGGAGTGAGATACCAAACCCAATACATATAAATAACATATAAAACCTAGCATATCTTTATGTGCTAACTCTCATTTTGTGATCTCACTTCTCATCTTCTCTTTGCATTTGAAGACCAACCTTACCCTAGTGAATTTGTGATTCCTTGAATTAACACCTCTTAAGATGAGTGGTTAATTTTCCTACTCTACCTATTATGTGAACTTGGTGGGAACTTTGAATTAAATTGATTCATGTGGATCATTATTAGTGTTAGAGATCAAATTTGAAGTTGTCTGAAAACAATCTGAAAAACTTGATAATGGAGCTTGTTAGAGAGTTTGTGAAGTTTCTTAGAGATAAAATTTAGATTTGGAGACCAAAGATTCGAAAATCAACTCTTGAGAAGGTATAATTTAAACTACTACTTTAAATTATTCCTTGCTTATGAATTAATTTATAAACATGATGATCAGGTTTGGGAAAATTTTAAACTTCTGCTACACATATTTGATACTTTTGTTCAGCATACCTAATGCCTAGATCTATCTTTTTCCTAACAAGTACTATTAGAGCTCATGTTGTTTTCTATTAATTCATATTAAAGTTTTGATTGTCATGAAGATAATTGAGATTATGTGCATGTTGTAGTTTGGTTCCATATGATCAAAGTTTTTCATTCAATGTGCAGAATTGTTCTATAGAAATTTTTTCATAAATTGATTGGATTAGATTTGCACCTTCAAATGAAAATACGACGGAAAGAAACCAACTAGTTGCCTAACCAAATAGCATGTTGCTAGACCAACTAGTGGCCAAACATGGTGATTGGCCAAGCAATAAGCTAGTCAAACTAACCAACCATGTTTGCAGTTTGGTTGATTTTCTAGTCACCACACATAGTGGTTCCAACTACCTTGATTGGTTATGATAATAGCCAATCAATCCAATCAGCTTCATGATTTAATCAAACAAATATAATTTAAAAAATTAATTGCAATCATAACCAAGTTTGAGAAAAATTGTCTAAATTGTATTTTTACGATTATGGAAACTTTCCTTAACTTCAAATATAATTTGAATATAGTTATAAATTGAGTGGAAACAATTTTAGAAACTTTACTTAATCTTATTTAATTGATTACAAAGTTTTGGAAAGTATGATGAATTTGACTAGTGGATTGATTTTGGAATCAATTAAGATTAATTGTGATGTTTTGATGATGTAATCAAATTTGTCAACTTATTTAAATTAAATGTTAACCAAATAACTTGAGACATGCATGACCATAGTTTGAATCAAATGGCTAATGTTTTATGCTTTCTTGTCTTATATGTATCATATATACTTGAATGCAAGAAAGGATAATTATGGACCAAAGGTTTTTATGAATATAATGTATATTCTATTATTAGGTATTTTATTAAATAGGGCCTTGATGTCCTACTTTTCTCTCAACTTCTAAATGTAAAATTCTCTTCTCATCTCACTCCCCTTGAACGTAACTCAAGGTTTCTTTTGTATGATATAATTAGTTACATAGGATAGAAATAGCAAATTTTATTTTAATTTGGAAGTTGTTCAAGAAGGCATCTGAGTATGATGGTGTGTGGCAAAAGGTGCATATCATGGAGATTTCCCCTTTTATGACTCAAGAAAATTAATTTAAAGTCCATAATCAACCTATATATATATATATGTTATGCATGCATGTGATTTGTATTCTAATATAAATAGTGATGTATGTATAACATAGGCTAGTTGATGTACGTATGACATAAACTAGTTAAAGTATACATGCCATACAATAATGATAACCAAAGATCGATTAGTAATTTAAGTTGCATGTTAAGAATGTGATTGACCACCAATCAAAATAATGATAACCAAAGATTCAATTCATGATAACTTGTTGATCTCTATCAAGGTTACACTATATCTTTCATGTTATTATTATTAGAACATAAGCAATGTTCTCGTTTGATGGTTTCAACTTAGCAAACATGTATTGTTTGGATGGCTTCTATCATGACCATACAATGTTTGGGCATAATTAGGTTTCACTTTGAACATTCTAAATAAGGGGTTGTTAATAATGTTTGATGTGATAGATAATAAATAAAAAAAGAGTTGAGAAAGTTGCCTACTTAGTCTAATTTATTTGGTTTTTTTGGCCACCATGAAAATCAAATAAGTTAAACCAAGATCCTAACCTACTATGATTACAATCCAATGTGTTAATCTGATTTTAAGACAAAGGGTCATTAGAATTGAAGAAAATAATAAGAGTTCATTTGGTTAAAGTCCATATAAAATGAATGTTATGCTTAGATATTAATCTACTTTATTCTTATTGAAGATTATTAAAATGATGAATAACATCTTCTTAAGAAACATATAAACAAATAATTAGTTGATCGGGCTAAAATACGTGGGCTAGTAGGAAACTTAAAGATTGTCCTTAAGTAAGAAAAGATAGCCTATGCCCTTGGTGTTAGTCATATATAGGTGCCCTAGAGTCAATTTGATTAGGCTCTATTGCATCTATGACCAAGCGGTCTATGGATTTAGATAATAAAGGTTGAATATTCATCTTAGATTGCATATTGTGATCATATTTATGATTTATGCATAATTAAGTTGAAGCCCATGGTGAGAAGTCCATTTAATCAATCCTATAAAGGGTTATGGAATTGTGAGAGTGATTTTAAATGGATAACTTCTACAC
>JANHAO010010033.1:0-17953 GCA_026873985.1 Saraca asoca
AAGCAGAAAAGGAAGCTTTAATAATACTCCTCTGTTACAACAATATGAAGATGTTCAAATAATGGATTCAAGCAGATGAAAAACTACAGATGTTCATATCATGAATTGCTAATTATTTTGACTATTGGAGTAATCGTTCAGATTCAAGGTACTATGTAATCTTTTATTTCTATATACTTTGCAGTGCAGTTATTTTGACTTGCTTCTTATTTTTGTTCCTGAAAATCTTTTATCATGAATTCTTTTTTTGTTAATATTTTTATAATATTCCAATTGTATTTATATAATATGAAACCAACTGAGGCTAAGGAAAATACCGATTGCATTGCTTGCCTAACATTGCATCATTTACCGTCTTTACCATTAACCTTTTGTACTGAGAAGCTTGTGGAGCTTCATATGTCATGGTCCAACAACTCAATTGTCAAAACATATAGTGTTTAGACTTTTCGCTCAGCACTTAATCAATTAATACTTGAAAATAAGCTAACTAATTGGTCATACACTATCTAAGTTTCAAAAATAATGGGCAACACTCACAATTTATAGCATACCGAGTCAACCATAAGCACCTAATCACATAGCACATAGCAACCAAATCACATATAAAGGCAACCAAGTCATTCACATAGATAATTATGATGTATTCATGCAATTTAAACAAATGTGGATGAATAAGATCAAAAGTAAATAAATTCTGTAGGATGATATTTCAATTGAAGAGGGGCTACTTCTTTATTCACATTTAAAAAGCCTCTATACAGACCTTCGAGTGTGTAGGGGAGGCTTAAGGCCATATGCTTGATCCCTTAGATGAGTGTCTTGATGCCCAACTTGGGTCATCGAACACTCCCCCCTAAAGAACATTTTAAGTAAAAGCTTAAATGGCAAAAGCAAACATATTTTTTCCAAGTTAACATAAGGACTTCTCTTCCAATTCCTAAAGGTTGTTGTTGACGGTGGAATCTAGTTCTACCAAACCCCAGTCAATTAAGATGAGTTCTTGTACCCCAAATTGCTTTCTGGAGAATGAGCCGAGAGATAAAGATTGTGGAGAAGAAGAATGGCAATGGCAACCAATGTTTTAACGTGGTCTGGCTAAATCTGGACGGTACTGGAGTCTACATCCACGATGGAATTTTTATTAATCCGAAGGCAATTGTACAGAGCTTTTGTATATTTGCTATTTCCTCCTTTATAGTGAGCTCCTTCCTCCTATTTATAGAGGGGAGAAGGTTACAATTGTAATTTTTATGTGTTACAAAATCATTACAATCATTAACTGTACAAGATAGGATAATCTTTTGCAATTCGGCTTCTGCTGATTACTTTCTACGGATGGGGCCCATATGTCCGTTAGATATGAGTCCTTGATGTAAGCTTGTCTGATATTTTGTTATGCTTCCATTCTGGGCAACCTGCGAACTTCCTTTGCTTTGGGGTCACTACTGGTCCCCCAGTTAGCAGGAGTGAGCTTATTCTTAGCGAGGTGAGCTCACTCTTTAGGCGATCATTGAGTGTGTAAGTTGAGACTTGGGCATTTATAGCGAGCTTGCCCCCTTTTTTGCTCCGATCTTAGTTTACAAAATCGAGTTTTTGCTCATAACATAAGCCCCTAACTCTTAGTTTGCTTTGCGAGCTGGGAGTTGCAATCTTCCTGAGGCCTTGTTTTTAGTCAGAGTCTTTGTACTCAGACTATCGTATTGTCTTTTCTGTCTTTCAGACTTTCATTTTATTTACTTATGGCCATATCTCTTTCTGTGGATGACTCATAGTCGTTGGTGTCGTAGCTTTATTTTTTTTTGGATCATTCGATCTAAGACATCTAGTTATACCATGGGTCTGTTACTGGACTCAAATTGGTTTATAAAGCTTAAGAATATTTGTTTTGCTTCTCCCTGACTTGATGAATGCTTTAGTTGAGCCGTCCATGTTTCTGATGGTTCAGCTTCCAATGAGGTGTTATGAGGTGTGTATGGCCTATTGCAGAAGACCCCGAGGCATGAATAGCCTGCTATATGAAACTCCTATAGATAGCTCTTTATGCTAGATGTAAGGGAGTCTTACATGGGTCTTGGATTACTTCCTCACGACTTTGTCATGGGGTTTTGTCTTTCTAGTTAGACTCTTGGCCTCTTCTTGAGTTGTTCTTGTTGCAAGTCAAGAAGGGAGCCGTTGGCTGGGGAGGCTTTTAAGAAAAAGAAGATTAAGGAGTAGTTATGCTTGTTGCCTCTCCAATTGATGAGAGTCCTCCTATTTAGGGCTTTAATTCTCTTCAGCTTTCTTGTTGGCTTGTATTTTGGCTCTTTTCAATTCGTATTTTAAGCTTTCTGCTATAAATCCGCCTCACTAAGGCTTTTAACAAAATATGTTCTCCTTTTGAGATTCTAAGCATTGTATCAGACATTCTATAGATTGTTGATAGCAATCATGTATCCTCAAAAATTAAGGAAATGCTTGTTTAACCAATCGGTCATAACTTTTGCCTTGGTGTGCAATTGTGATGAGTGATACTTAAGTAGGACATATGTGAGCTGCGTCAATAAGAATTTCTTATGAGAGTTACGAGAATATGATCGCATGAGCATCATGAATTATGATCGTATGTGAGTTGTGAAACATTTATCACATGAGCGCTATGAATTATAGTCGCATGAGAACTATGAATTATGGTCACATGATAGCTGTGAAACTTTAATCGTATGATAGTTGTGAAATTTAGGTCGCATGCATAGATGGCTAAGAAAGTGGCTAGTATGCATGGTAAGATCGCTGCATGCATGTGGGGGCTAAAAAAGTGGCTTGCATGCATGTGCTGATAGGTGCATGCATATAGTAGCTAAGAAAATGGCTCGTATGCATGACTTGAAACTTGCATGCATGTTGTGGCTAAGAAGGTGGCTTGTGTGCATGGTAAGATCACTACATGCATGCAGTGGCTAAGAAAGTGACTTGCATGCATGAGCTTTAGTTGTACACATGCGATGGCTAAGAAAGTGGCTCATATGTGTGAGCTTTAAATCACAAACACATGGTGGCTAAGAAAGTTGCTCATATTATGCATGGTAAGACTATTGGTGCATGCAGTGGCTAAAAAAGTGGCTCGTATGCATGACTTGAAAATTATATGCATATAGTGGCTAAGAAAGTAGCTCGCATACATGGTAAATAATGTAAGTATTATCATGTGCAAAGAGTGGGCTGCCTTGATTTGTCTCATTATGAGTTCAATATATAGTTCTTACTATAGTTGATTCCATTTGCTCAAAATCTTGCTGCAAGTGCTAGGAAGATTGTTGCCCTGTAGAGCGTAATATGTAGTCTTTTAACCAACCTATTCTAATCGAGTCTTCAATTGTGTCTCTGAGGGCTCGGTAGTTTGAGGTATTATGCCTCACTTTGTTATGATATGCGCAAAATTTATTTGTGTTCATATTCATGTGAGGAGTCCTTATGGGGCAGGAGTCATAAAATCTTCTTGACTTCTTTCTGTTGCAAATATCTTTTCTAGAGTGTTTGATAGGACATTGTAGTGCTCATAGTGACCCATGGGCTAAAGTTGCTTGCCTCTGCTCCTTTTGGCGGGCTAAAAATTAGAGTTGTCTTTCTCATCTCCACAACCAACTTTTTTCTTGTTCTGATTAGAACTACATGTTTTGGGCTTCCTTAAATTGAAGGTCTCCTCCCACCTAATCTATTTGGCAATTCACTTGTAGAAGTCACTCAGATCACTCACGGGACACTTACAAATATCCTTGTACAATTCTCCATCTTTGCACAGTCCTGCGGAGATGGCCGTCATGGCACATTCGTCTGAGGGACTAACAACATTGCTGACCTTATTCCTGAACCGAGTGATGTAATCCTTTAATGACTCATCTTTTCGCTAGAAGATCATGGCAAGGTGGCATAGTGGCTCGAGGTGCCTCTTTAACACTTAATATTGGTTGACAAACTTTTCTTGACATTTGTCCCAGCTACCAATGCTGTGAGCGGGAAGACCTCTAAACCACGTCCGAGGCAAGCCCCCCAATATGGTTGGGAAGACATGGCATTTCACTAGGGGGTCAATTGTTTGGAGATCCATGTGAATATTAAATGCATCTAGATGTTTAAAAGGATTAGTATCCCCATTATACAATTGGATTATGGGGATTTTGAGTTTGAGAGGGAAGGGATGCATCTCGACCTCTTCAGAGAATGGTGACATCTCCTCATAACGAGCTTGGGTGCTCAGACCTCAAGGACATTTTTTGAACTACTTCATCTTTTGGAACAATTCTTCTATCAACAGATCCCATGCCTCGGGCTACTGACTAAAAGATTATTAGTTCCCTTATTCCTCCTAGTCACAAGAATTTCTATTTGAGGGGCATTCTGGGTTAGCTTTGTCCAAACATCTGACTTGCTGGTGCGGATGGACATTCCTGGGTGTGACCACTTCGGCTTGTCTTTGGGTGCCTTGGGATTATGCTTGCACCAGTATGGTAACTGCTTGAGTGAGTTCTCATATCATATTTTCCATCTTTTCCTATCATTGAATCCAGGCTTGGGTTTTGTTAAGGCCATTGACAATAGGGGCAGTGGAAGAGTCTGTTGTGGATACATGGCCCTCAGATTGCTAGGCCAAGGTGTTTGAAGTCTTATTGGTTCTTCTTTTCATCATTGTAGCCAAATAGAAAAGTTGGAATCTGGTTCTACCAAACCTTAGTCAACTAAGATGAGTTCTTGTACCCCAAACCATTTTTTGGAGAACAAGCCCAAGGATGAAGATGGCAGAGAAGAAGAATGGCAATGGCAACCAGCATTTTAACGTGGTTCAGCAAAATTCGGATGGTATCAGACCCTACATCCATGATGGAATTTTTATCAATCTGAAGGCAATTTTACAGAGCTTTTGTATATCTACTATTCCCTCCTTTATAGTGAGCTCATTCCTCCTATTTATAGAGGGGAAGAGGTTACAATTGTAATTTTTATGTGTTACAAAATCATTACAATCATTAAATGTATAAGATAGGATAATCTTTTGCAATTTGGCTTCTGCAGATTACTTTTTGTAGATAGGGCCTATATGTCCATTAGATATGAGTCCTTGATGTAATCTTGTCTGATATTTTGTTATGCTTCCATTCTGGGTGACCTGTAAACTTCCCTTGTCCTGGGGTTGCGACTGGTCCTCTAATCAGCGGGAGCGACCTCGTTCTTAGCAAGACAAGCTTGCTTTTTAGGCAATCACTAAGTGTGCGAGCCGGAACTTGGGCGTTTATAGTAAGTTGACCCCCTTTTTGCTCCGATCTTAGTTTACAAAACTAGGTTGTTGCTCATAACAGTTCTAATGTGTCATAACATATCGATGTGAAGATAAAAATCTAAGGATCACAACCATGTGATTATCTACTCACACTAGATAAGTTACCTTGGTCAAAATTACATGAACACCCTTAAAATGGGGAAAAATCAGAAAAATAATCTAAGTGAGCATTTTTTTCTCAAATTTGCACCATATAATCTTCTCTTTGTGCCAAGTTTCATTTGAATCCAAGCACATTTACCTGCAAATTTGGTCACTAGTCCTAAACTATGACATTTTCCCCCACTTGAAAACATTGATGCCCTCATTCACGACTCAATCTAACACAACATCGATAGACTCTTCAATTTGCTTCCCTTCAGCTCCTCCTTTGACTTTTTCTCAACTTGTCTCTTTGCATTTTGCCAATATTTTATCTTCAACACTTCAGTTTGACTTTGATTTACTCTTGTTTACCTCTTTTTAGGCTTTCTTCTACTTGTCTTTGTGACTTGTTGTTGACAATGAAAATGAGCTGTCTTCACAACTCTCGAGTTGATTGTCTTTGCAACTAAGTAGGAACTTGGGATTTGGGTTGTGCCTACCAGAAATAAGGCCCATATATAATGTCCCATACTACCAATGTAAAAAATACAAGTCTCATGGATTGTTTGGGTCAAAGTATTATCTTTTATTGACAAAATATGGCCTAATTGCAAGTCCCATACATTGCTTACAAGTTTATTTGTGTGATTTTTTTGACTTTCGATCATACTTTGTTGCATACTCTACTACTACAATAGCATCACTCCTCGAACATGGACTTGACACCTGACTGGTGCCTCTATGATCATGTGAACATGATACCTCAATGGTATCCCCTACTAAGACCTATAAGGTTTCACAAAGAGTTATTTGTCATTTTTGTTCTAGCTTTCCGCATGCTCGTGCTCTCGAAGGTCATTGCCACAAGCTCTTTTTGTGACTAAACTCCAACACTCTTAAAGCAATGTGAGCTATTGTCGCAAGCTGATCCTTATGACTAAATGAATGGTTTTGCATGCAAAAACTTCGCAATTAAATATAATAAAATGTAGATGTTAGGCAGTTGCACCTCGAACACACTATGCCTTACAGCTTCTCGATAGACTCCTCCTTAAAAGAATTTGCTTGTTTTGTACATCTTTCCTAATGCACCTTGTCCAGTATTGTGATACCTTAAAAAAATGTTACTAAAAGACTAAAGAGAAATTTTGGTATTTTTTGTTGGGGTCATAACGTAATTTCTTACTTTCCAAAAGGACTTATATGAAGTTAGTGGAAAGTCTTAGGGCCAAACCACAATTTGCTTGATTTCTTTTTATGTATAAAATTTCCCCAGGCTGGTCTTCTTCTCCAGAGCATTCCAGATTTTTCCCAAGGCTTCTCCCCTACTTTTGTGAGAAAGCTCTAGCGAATGGCGATGTCTTGGTTCACTATCATCATCCAGTTACGAACTCCGACATCCCTTCGTCAACCTCCTCCTTCTTCGGCACTTCCTCTCTTCCCAGCATGCGCTGCAACCTAGCTGAAGCTTTATGGTTGCTACAACTCAAAGCATAAGTGTTCCTCTTTTTGTTCAGCTCAATGAGCTCTGGCCACAGTTGCCTTCTCCTTCTCCTCCTCTGGCACCTCTTCTTTTGGGTTTGGCTCATAGTAGTATTCCTTCTCATTCTTCAACTGGTTTAGCCAGTAGCTTCCTTTGGCTCACTGGCGACGATCTAGTCGGTGACAAGCTCCCCACCTACATTTTGGAAGGTGGTGAGTAATTCTAGAACAAAAGATTTATTCTATAGCATCCCTATAGCTAGTTTGCAAGAAATTTCCCTTGAAACCCTTACTATTCTAACTGGAAGAAATTTGAAATATCTCTTGTTGTTTTGCATTGTCATGCCTCAGTAGAGTTCGTATTGAAGGATTAAGCACACCGATGTTCAATTTTGGAGCTTTAGTTGACTTAGCTTTTTAAGAAGTGTCTAAAGTGGGTGGACAATCCTCTTCACTTAATTCCCATGTGCACATATAAAATAATTTTATTCTATGGCATATTATAAATCCTTTTAAATAATGGAATTCTCATATGTATTAAAGTAATTTTGAAAGCATATTTACATGTTGTACGTGAACATGAAATGATTTGTCATGATATAATTATGCATTTTCAGTTTGCCTTGTGTTATTGGAATTGGCTATTTTATTTTCTACATAATAAATGGATATAAAAATGTTGTAGCAGGTTCATGGATGTTTTTTTTATATATATGTTGCTTACCTAAATAATGAATTTCTTGCTATATAATGTATTTAAAATGTTGATTGGAGATACTAGACCCATTACAAAAGTTTTTTTTTGGTAACCCTTAGAATATGCAAATTACTCGAGTAGGAATGGATAAGGAAGGAAATGTAGGAATATGTACTCAAGTGCACTTGGGAATATGGAAACACTTAGGTAGGAGTGGATAAGGAAGGAAACATAAGGATGTATATATGTATTCATGAGCTTCTGGCAAACATGTTAGATGGCTTGTAACGATGAGTATGCTTATATTCTAATGGTTACCTCTTGAAATTTATTCTCTGGGGAAATTCATTTGTATGCTTTATTGTATTGATTTTTAATGAGATTTCAAAAAGTTATTGGTTGTCCTCTCCTATTTACTATTATGCTATTGAATATCATGTTTTCAATTGCTTGACTTTCTTGTTGAATTATAGTTTTCAAATGTATATTAAGATTATGGCTGCAAAATGGGTAAGCATATCTTCATGGTTGTATATTTATATGTATATACTTTGAGCATAATTTTTTTTTCAAATGGGATTTTTGAATGTGCATGGGATTGTTTACTCACTGAGTTTCAATGAAACTCACCCCTTCTTTTCCATGTTTTCTAAAGCCCTAGAATTTTGATTCTCCCATAGCACCTCCACCCTACACTGATATGGGATCTGCTCGTGGAATCAGTGGATCTTTCTTACAGAGTGTAAAGGTATATGAATGATGTAACAATGGTAGTTTTTTGGATTGCATATGCATGTGTATGATTGTTGGATGCCCAGTAGGATGTAGATTGAGTAATCTGGGCCATTGTGTTTGTTATAACATTGTACAGGTTATGGTACGCGTGCTATCCTTATGCTACTGTATAGGCCATGAGCCCAAGTGCCCGGAAAATAGAGAAAATTCTACCAAATTTTTATTAAAATTTAATATATGAATATTTAATTGTGGATTGAGGAAATAGTGAGTCATTGGCATGTTATTTGTATTGTAAGTCTTGCAGAGGGTTTCTTGATGGAACGGGGTTTCCTAATGTTGACCTTTTATGCCGGTCACGTTCCATGCATTAGGGCATGACAAAGTTGATATCAAAGCATGGTTTAGGGGGTAGGTGCATAATAGAGGTCTCCGACTGCCATTATGGTTTAGGGTTCCATGAGAGAATCATAAGGAAAAGGAAATGGCCTAAGAGCTTGAGTCCCTCATGATGTATAGATATCTCCAACTATTTGAGTGATGTATTGGTATAGACCTTCAGTCTTTATGACTATGTTCCTAGAATTCGAGGATGAATTCTTTTGATGGGGGGAGAATTTGTAATACCTAAAAAAAAAAAAAGCTTCTGAGGGACTGAAGTGAAATTTTGGTATTTTTCATTAGGGTTATAACATAATTTCTTATTTTCTAGAAGGACTTATTTGAAGTTGATGGAAAGTATTGGGGCCAAACCGTAATTTGCCCTATTTCTTTTTATGTATAAAATTTCCCCAAGTCAGTTTTCTTCTCCAGAGTGTTCCGGATTTTTCCCAAGGCTTCTCTCCTGCTTTCATGAGAAAGCTCCAGCGAATGTAGGAGTCTTGGTTTGCTGTCACCATCCAGTTATGAGCTCTGGCATCCCTTCGTCAACCTCCTCCCTCTTCAACACTTCTTTTCATCTTAGCATGCACTATAACCTAGCCAAAGCTTTGTGGTTGTTACAGCTTAAAGCACTGGTGTTCCTCTTCTTCTTCAGCTTGGCAAGCTCCAGCCACTACCACCTCCTCCTCTTCTTCCAGGGCTTCTTCTTTTTGGGTCAGTTTATAGTAGTATTCCTTCTCCTTCTTCAACTGGTTTGGCCAGTAGCTTCCTTTGGCTTGCTGACGATGATCCAGCTAATGGAAAGTTTCCCACTTGCATTTTGGAAGGTGATAAGTGATCCTAGAACAAAAAATTTATTCTATAGGAACCTTATGGCTAGTTTGTAGAAATTTCCTTTGAAACCATTACTATTCTAATTGGAAGAAATTTGAAATTTCACTTGTTGTTTTGCATTGTTATGCTTTAGTAGAATTCATATCGAAGGATTAAGCATACTGACATTCAATTTTGGAGCTTTAGCTACCTTAGCTTTTTAGACCAATCCTCTTCACTTAATGATCCCATGTGTACATATAAAATAATTTCATTCTATGGCATATTATAAATCCTTTTAAATAATGGAATTCTCATATATATTAAAGTGATTTCAAAAGCATATTTTCATGTTGTATGTGAACATGAAATGGTTTGTCGTGATACAATTATGCATTTTCATTTCACCTTATGTTATTGGAATAGGCTATTTTATTTTCTATGTAATAAATGGATATGAAAATGCTATAGCAAGTTCATGTATGTTTTTTTTATATATATGTTGTTTACCCGAATAATGAATTTCTTGCTACATTATGTATTTGAAATGTTGATTTGAGATACTAGACCCATTAGAAAATATTTTTGCTAACCCTTAGAATATGTGAATTACCTGGACAGGAGTGGATAAGGAAGGAAATGTAAGGATATGTACTTAAGTGCACTTAGGAATATGGAAATGCTTAGGTAGGAGTGGATAAGGAAGAAAATATAGGGATATATATATGTTCATGAGCATTTGGTAGATGTGTTGGATGACTTGTGATTATGTGCATGCTTATATTCTAATGGTCACCTCTTGAAATTTATTCTTTAGGGAAATCCATTTGTATGTTTTACTATATTGAGTTTTAATGAGATTTCAAAAAGTTACCGATTTTTCTCTCTTATTTACTATTATGTTGTTGAATATCATGCTTTCAATTACTTGACTTTCTTGCTGAATTATAGTTTTCAAATATATATTGAGATTATGGTTGCAAAATGGGTAAGCATATCTTCATGGTTGTGTATTTATATGTTTATACTTTTGAGCATGATGTTTTTTAAATGAGATTTTTGAGTGTTCATGAGATTGTTTACTCCCTAAGTTTCAATGAAACTCACCCTTTTTTTTCATGCTTTTTAGAGCCCTAGGATTCTGATTCTCCTATAGCACCTCCACTCTATACTGATATGGGATCTGCTCATAAAATGCGTGGATATTTCCTATGGAGTGTAAAGGTATATGAATGGTGTAACAATGGCAGTTGGTAGGATTGCATATGCATGTGTATGGTTGTTAGATGCCTAGTAGGATATAGATTATGTAGTCTGGGCTATTGTGTTTATTATAACATTGTACAAGTTATGGTGGGCATGTTGCCCTAGTATTGTTGTATTGGCCATGAGGCCATGTGTCTAGAAAATAGAGAAAATTCTACCAGATTTTTATTAAAATTTAATATATGAATATTTCATCGTGGATTGATGAAATAGTGAGTCATTAGCATGTTATTCACATTGTAAGGCTTGTAGGGGTTTCTTAATGAAAATGGGGTTTCTTGATAGTGACCTTCTATGCTGATCACATTCCATGGATCGGGGCATGACAACTACCTTCTCTGCTCCTATGCTAGATGGTACCCTTGAACCCATATAGCTCTTGGCCTGAACAGATCCTTGGTAGGGATGATATCTACCATGCTTTGTTGTTGTCTCACTACTCTTGGGACTCTAGGAATCAGATGGCATTGATCCTAAAGCATGACCTTTCCTCCCTATCAAAACTTTCTTCACCACCCTCATCATCTTATGTTGCTTCCTTTTGAAGTTTGGCGTGTCAGGCATTTAGGGCATCCTTATATGGACATTGCCAGTCTATAGAGCCCATTAATAGGAAATAAGCTAGGGTCTTGGACTTCCTTTTGTTGATGGATGTCTACGATGATCTTGAAACTTGCAAGTGGGATGACACTCTATTACCTCTATCCCCACTCTTGGAATTGCCACCTTTGCCTAACTAGCCAGCATTAGCAGTGTTTGAGCTTCTTCCATGGGACTTTGTCCAAGGAAAGCCAATGTTGTAGTCGGATAAGCATTTCATTGTGGTCATTGCTTCTGTGAGGCTTTTGACTTTCCTCCTTTGGCTTTCCATGGTACCTTCTCACGATAGACCCTCCATGAACTAGAATAGCTTATCCTTTTTAGTCATATTCCTTATATCCAACATCATCATCGTGAACATCTTCATGTAGTCCTAAACTGATCTTGTCTACCTCAACTTTTGCAATTTCCATTAAACTAGATAGTGTACATTCTCAAGATAAAAGTGCACCTTCAATTTTTGCTTGAGCTCTTTCTAGGTATTGATACTACAATTTCCTCTCCAAATCACTTGATACTTAGTCCTCCACTAGACCTTAGCGTTGTCCGTGAGGAACATGGTCACTTGGTTCAACCGTACTTCCTTTGAAGTAATACCAACTGCTTAGAAATATTGGTCCATATCAAACATAAAATTCTGATCTTCACTTTCCCTCTTCATTCTGAAGCACCACTCTCTTGTGAATCATTCTCGATGGTCATCATCAATATCTTCACTTAGGCTACTATATCACTCATCTTTGTACAAAGAGTTGCTACTACATCCTTCACCTCATTGGTAAAGTATTTCATAGCATCTCCAAATCCTTTTGATTATTCTTAAACATAATAAGTTGTTCACATAATTGCAGAGATTCACTAGTTCCCATGCCTTCGAGTCCCATGCTAGCTTTGAGATTTGAGACTCGGTGCTCGAGAGATTCTTAATTCTTGGCCCTTTGAAAGAGTTCAGGGATCTCTTCATTTTCCAAATTTCTTATGGCCTCAGCTACTCCTTCGAGATTCCTAATTGCTATAACAATTGCATCAAAGTGTTCAGTAGACATCAATTTCATTGACATAGTGGTGTATCAACAAGATGTGGTGGAAAACAAAGAAGTGTAGTCTTAACCACACACTGATACCAAATTATCATAGTTTGACAACTCAATTGTTGGAATGTGCGATGTTTAGACTCTTTGCTCAGCACTTAATCAGTTAGTACTTGAGAATAAGCTAGCCAATCAGTCATACACTATCTAAGTTTCAAAAATAACTAGCAACACTCGCAATTTATAGCATATCGAGCTAACTATAAATGCAAATCATATCGCATATAGCAACCAAATCGCATATTGTTGACGGCAGATTTTGGTTATACTCCAAACTCCAACCAACGGGGGGATTCTTATGGGATCCTAAGCCTGTATCTGATTTAGATCTAACAAGGCAGAGAATAAACAAAGATAAAGGAAAGAGTGGGGGATGGAGGCACTAAATTTAATGTGGTTCGGCTAAATCCAGATCTTCTTGGACCCTACATCCACGGAGAATGTAATATATCTATAAGGTTACAATTACTCTCTGCTTGGGCAGAATTTTCGCATATTAGATTGATCTCTCATTCTTTTTATAAGGTCTTTCTATTTATAGGAGGAGGAGGGGTACACACATTAATTACAAGCTACAGTTGTGTTTACATCAAGCAATAAGTAGAAAAGACAGTTGTAGGCTACAGTCCGGCTATTGCAAAACATAGGCTGCGAAGGTGGGACCCTCCTGCCAGTTATAGACTTTAACTTGTATTCATTGTTTGGCGTTGTCTCTGCCATGTGAAGGGTTTGATACCTCGGTGCTGGGATTCCTGACTTAGGACATCAGCGAAATAATGAGGTGGCAAGCTTGGTGCTGCTCCATGGGGGTAGCAAGCTTTTTCAGGGAGGTCGGCTATCCTTACGACTACCTTTTTGGGCCACTACACAACGAGGTGCAACTCGCCATGATGAAGCTCGCTGGGGTGCTCTTGACAAACTCGAAGATCTCTGTCCTAAGGCGAGCTCAAATCTATTGCTTATTTGTGGGTCGATTTTCGTATATAACATCAGCCCCCAACTCTCAGCTTGCACAGCGGGCTGGGAGTTTGAGACCTTTCGGTTCCCAGTCAGTCAAAGTCCCTCTTTCTTGAATTGTCACTTTATTTTCCCCAGATCTCATTTCTGATAATGCTTACTTGGTAATTATGACTGCACCAGTTGAGCTTTTTCCAAGGCCATTAATATGGGTGGTTGGGGGGAGGGGATGAATCCAGACTCTTCAGTGAGCTAACCCCTAGCTCTATATAAAGGAGGGTAATCCTTTGGCTTTGTCATACTGAGCAAAATATGGGTTATTTTGACAAATTGCCACTAAAATTCTTGCCCTTTCTGGAAGCTTGTATGGTCTGCTACATATGTGGTTCAGAAGACTTGTCTTCTTCAGTAACATAGAGGGATCTCGTATGGATCTCAAGTTGTGTCCTCTCGGCCATGGCATGAGGCAATTTGCTCGGCCAGCTAAGCCCCTAGGGTATCCCGATGAGCATTCTTCAAGAGGTGCAGGTGGTCGAGTTATAAGGGATACAGCACTACCGCTGATTGTGCAATGGAAGAAGGAAGGTTGTGGCATGCTGATCTCAAAACACGGTCATCTACGACCGGATTCCTTTCTTCCTCTCCCTTCTTCTCCCTCTTTTTTTAGGGGCTTCTTTGGCTACTCAACTAGCTTGTACTTAGGGTTCTCCAATGTATTCTACCTTGTTGAGGTCTATTAATAATTGAATTTGCGTTTCTACAATTTCTAATCGTTGTTATTTTCTTTTGTAAACACTTCGTCTGCACCTCCCATAAAATGAGCCCGTTGTTAGAATATAGCATGAGTTGCAAATTGGAGCACATCACTTTCGAGCTGTTCCTATGGTCAAATGAATAATAGCATAAGTACGAAAATTGTTAGATGACAAAATAAATTCACATGCATGCCATAGGTTTGTTAATTTGTTTTTAAGGTAAACAAGAAATTTGTCAATTCATTACGCTTCAGCGATCACTAAGTCACGCTAGTGTTGAGTTTTTAAGAGTGCCTCTGTACCTCAGTGAGCACGTAGCTACACTGGTTAAATGAGTTTATTTTAAACATCTTCACGTCTCAGTGAGCACATAGCTATATTGGTTAAATGAGTTTATTTTGAATGTCTGAACATCTCAGTGAGCACGTTTGCTACGCTAGTTAAATGAGTTTATTTTGAACATCTCCACGTCTCAATGAGCCTGTAGCTCAACTGGTTAAATGAGTTTATTTTGAACGTCTCCACGTCTCTGAAGTTTATTTTGAACGTCTCCACATCTCAATGAGCACGTCTGCTACGCTAGTTAAATGAGTGTATTTTGAACGTCTCCACATCTCAGTGAGCACATCTGCTACGCTGGTTAAATGTTATTCAATTCTTCTCCAGATTGCATTCTGGGATGAGACCCCAACTGGGTCAGTGATCGTAGTTGGGGGAAGTGTGAAGTTGTTGGTGAAATTTGCAATACATTGACCGCATGCGAGCTACGGGTGTCATTTAGTTGGGGGAAAAGAAATCAAAATGGATAACACTCAACCATTTGCCAGATAATCTTTCAGCAAAACAAAGAAAATGATAATTACAGTCATCCCAAGGATCCAAAACACAACATCAATATATGACTCGAACCGAGCCCCCTGGCTCTTGGTTAGTATCGTGTTATGAGGGTTGGGGTGGCTGCCTCGAAAGTCATGCCACATACTCCCTGAGACACACCTTTCTGATCAGGTCTTTGATCGCTTCCCTTAGGGCCTGACAATTTGTTGTTCCGTGATCGATCTTATTGTAATAAGCACAAAACTTTTTTCGGTTTCTCAACCTATAAGGGATATTAGAAGGTGAGGGTATCCCAAAGTCTTCCTTACTTCTCTTTGTCATAAAGATTCTATCCTAGGATTCTGAGAGAATACTGAATTGCTCATAAATGTCTGAGCACCGAGGGCACTTTCCCTTGGGCCTTTTGGACTTATTGGTCGCTTGCTCGATGACGTGGTTGCCTTGTTCTTCATCGTTTCTCCCCTTACCCTGCGAGGAGTTGGCTTTTTTGTCCTTCTTATCAGACCTCCCAAATCTGAAGGTCTCCTCCCACTTGATCTGCTTGGTAGCTCACTCATAGAATTTGGTGAAGTTTTTCATCGAGGATTTGTACAGACTCTTGTACAACTTTCCATCTTTACAGAGTCCCGCAGAAATGGTGGCCAATATGATTTCTTCAGATGGATTCTCCACCGAATTAGCTTCGAGTTTGAATCTAGTGATATAATCCTTCAACGACTCCTGCTTGTGTTGAAAGATTGTAACGAGGTGACAAGGGGGCATGAGCTCTCTTCAGTGCTTAGTACTGACTAACGAACTTCTACTGACAGTCTTCCCAACTGCCAATTGAGTGAGCTGGGAGGCTTCTAAACCAGGCGTGAGGCACACCTGCCAATGTGGCTGGAAAAACTCGACACTTAACTAGGGGATCGATTGTTTGTTGACCCATTTGAACATTTAACGCATCCAGGTGATCATACGGGTCTGAATCTCCATTTTATAATGGGATCACTGGGACCCTAAGCTTGAGGGGAAGAGTTTGAACTTCGATATCCTCAGAAAGTGGCGATCGCTCCTTGCAACGAGATCGATCACTCGAAGTCTGGAGGCACTCTTCCAGCTGAGCCATCTTCTGAAACATCTCTCCAACTAGCGGGTCCTATACTCTGCAATGTTGGCTAGGCAATCGCTGGGCGCTTTGGCCTCCGTCATCCTGGTTTGGATGACCTATACGCTGGGTTTACTGTTATTGGAGGGCAATCACAGGCACTGGGGTTTTGGCTTGCCTTTGCATATTTTGTGCCAACAACACGACTGCTTTAGTTAACTTTCCCATCATGTGCTCAAGTTTCCCCTGACACTGGAGCCAGGTTTGCGATCCTTCGACACCGTTGGCGGTGAAAGCTAGTTGCACAGAGCTGGCTGGGAGACCACCTGTGGCTACTCCGATGACGGAAGCAGTAGAAGAATCCGTCATTGAGATGTGATCGTCCGGAGTATGGCATTGTGCATTTAAGGCCCTACTAACTCTTCCTTCGGCCATTGTAGCAAGAAATCAACCAGAACAGGTGGGATCCCCACAGACGGTGCCAAAATGTTAACAACAAATTTTGGTTGTACTCCAAACTCCAGCCAATGGGGGGATTCTTATGGGATCCTAAGCCTGTATCTGATTCAAATCTAACAAGGCAGAGAATAAACAAGGATAAAAGAAAAAGTGGGGATGGAGACACTGAATTTAACATGGTTCAGCCAAATCTAGATCTTGCTAGACCCTACGTCCACGGAGAATGTAATATATATGTAAGGTTACAATTATTCTTTGCTTAGGCAGAATTTTCACATATTAGATTGATCGCTCCTTCTTTTTATAAGGTCTTCCTATTTATAGGAGGAGGAGGGGTACACGTATTAATTACAAGCTATAGTTGTGTTTACATCAAGTAATAAGTAGAAAAGACAGTTGCAGGCTACAATTTGGCTGTTGCAGAACATAGGCCGCGGAGGTGGGGCCCTCCTGCCAGTTATAGACTTTAACTTGTATCTATTGTCTGGTGCTGTCTCTGCCATGTGGAGGGTCTAATACCTCGATGTTAGGATTCCTGACTCAGGACATTAGCAAAATAATGAGGTGGCGAGCTTGGTGCTGCTGCATGGGGGCAGCGAGCTCTTGTAGGGAGGTCGGCTCTCTTTACGACTACCTTTTTGGGCCACTACACAGTGAGGTGCAGCTCGCCATGATGAACCTCGCTGAGGTGCCCTTGACGAGCATAAAGATCTCTGTCCTAAGGCAAGCTTGAATCTGTTGCTTCTTTGTGGGTCGATTTTCGTATATAACACATATAAAGGGAACTAAGTCATTCACATAGACAATCATGATGTGTTCATATAATTCAAAAAAATGTGGATGAATGTGACACTACAAAAAAAAAAGGAATTTGGTGACCAAAAAGAGCGATCGAATTTTTTTGGTTTGCGACTGATTGGCTAAGAAAAAAATTTGAAAATTTTTTGTGGTATAGCGACCAAATCAAAGATCTAATATTTCGATGGCTAAAATTTTAGTCACTATTCGATCACTGTGTAGTAGCAAATAGTGGAAATTTTAATTTTTTTTGGGAAAAACTTTTGCAATCGAATATTTTGGTAGCCATATTAAGTTTAGCCACCGAATATTTCGATCACAATTTTGGAAGGACAAAAATTAAAACTTTTTGTCGAAGCAGGCCCCCCCTTTTTCTTGACTTTTTCAAACCTAATCTCATCTCCTGCTCTCTTAGCCTTTGAATTAATCCGTTAGATCTGTTCTCTCTCGCCCATCTCTCCTCTCCTGCTCGTCCAGTTCGATTCCGTTGAGCCCCCTCTCTCACTCGCCTATCGTGCTCGTACAAGCTCCGATCAAGAAGCACTCTGGGTAAGGCTCCGAACAGGGCTTCCTGCTGAGCTGATCTGAGAAGGTACG
>JANHAO010010034.1:0-17951 GCA_026873985.1 Saraca asoca
GAGAACCTTAAAGACACAATATCAGCACTAGGAACTATATTAATAAAGACAAACCGATAGGATAAGTGCATTATTAATACAATTCTCAATGCAACAATAGTCTTAGCAATGTAATACTTTATTACAATTTCTAATGGAGCTCCCAGGATCAATAGGGGCCTCCCCTGTGTAAAAATATAGTGATGGGGCAGGCCTATCCATCATGACAAGCCCAATTACAGGGCCCAATATCTACTAAGCCTATTAAATGATCACAAATGTATTGGGCTTAATAATAACAGACTCTAAAATATGATATTTAATTAATCTGAGACAGTATAGAATTATGTCAGTCCACAAAAAATTTCATGCTAAGGCACTGGCAAATGAATAGTATATGAACAAATGCTGGCCTGTCTCAACTTCTTGTTTGCAAAAATGACATTTAGTATTATAATGCCTTTTTTTACTGAGTGTTAGGGAGTGTAAAGTCTATCAATAAATTTAAAAGTCTGTCTTTATATATATATATATATGGAAAGAGACATTTGATAAATTACAGTTATGGGGTATTTCTATTAATAAAATGAATGAATGGATAATATATAGATAAAAGCACTAATTTTTAATACTATAAGTAGAAATAATAGTATTATCTGAAGTGTCGTTTTAAATTTTTTTTTTTTAATGATGCTTTTTAGTTCAGTTCATTTTTTAGGCAAAAAGGGCTTGTTTTTCATTTTCTTTAATTCAGCTATGTTGGGCAAAGTTTTTATTGAAATTCGCCGTCTTGACGTCATTCGGCACGCCGTCAGCTACCGTAATTAGCCACCAACTGCCGTATGGTGCCGTGACTGTGTATGACAGTGCAAGTCGAAGGCGAGAGGGTTGAATCCTCTGCCTCTCTTCTTCTTTACAGCATCTTCCTCTGTTTTGGCTTCACGGTGCAAACAGGCCAGGCCACCGCTGGCATGCCTCCGGACGCCGCTGGCTTGTCCAATGCAAACAGGAGTCCAAATTATTTGTTTTTATCGTCTTGAGGGGTGGTGAAGTGTCCAACCTTTTTAATTTAGTCCCTCTTTCTTTCTTCATTGCTTCGGCCAACACATAAGAGAAGAGGAAAATTCTGAAGTGAAACGAGATAAGAACGTATTTAATGAGCTTGTCCTTATTTGATTAAGTGAGAGCTGAGTTAGCTTCTGGTATTCACTCTCCTAATGGCCCCTCTTTTTCCTTCTCCTTTCTGCCTTTGTCACGTCACTAAAGGAGATGGGAAAAGCTTGCATTTACTCGCTCATTAACTAAAAGATATCTCAATCTTTCTCATTTTACTTCAGCTCGTAATCTTTTATCTGTTGTTTAAAATGTCTAAAAATAAGAATTTATTTTATTTTTAAATAATATTTTTATATAATATTTAGATTTAAGTTAAAAAAGAATTCAATTTATTTTATTTTATTTATAATTTCTATTTTAATTATATATATACTATTATAAAATTTATCAAATTTATCAAAGATTTTATTAAAATTTATTTTTTGTCATGAAACGCATCTTATGTTAATAATTTTACTATCATTCTAACTTTTTATTTAGCATGATGCTATTAAAACCTACCTTGCAATTGAATTTCATGCATTTTTTAATATGTTTAAAACAAAAGAATTCATTTACAAATGAATTAAAATCATTATTTTTGATATTATTTCTGAACATTAAAATTCATTTGTAAATAAATTAAAATCATTTTTATTAAAATGAAATGAATTAAATTCTAGAAAAATTTACTTCCAAATATAACGTTAAGGAGATTCGGTGTATCTCATAGGATATATGACATCTCTGTACAAATTTTATACTATTTATAGTGTTGGATGCCAACTTCCTATCAATTTTGACCATTTTAAATTAAAACTAATATTAAATATAAGAATTAAATTATGAAATTTATATGGGTTAAAACTTCAAATATCTAGTTTTTAAATTTTTTGACAGATCATTAATTAAGTATTCTTAACTTAAGTTATGACTAAAACACCATTAATTATGTAAAAATTATGTTAATATGGGTATACCACTAATTCATTTCTGATGAGTCAATTTACCTTTTTCTTATTAATGGGGTCATGGTTAGAGGTCTTTTCCAAGGTCCATTTATGTCCTTCCCTTTCTTAAATACAAAAAGTTATATTTTAGACCTTTTATAGGAGATCCAATTCTTGCCTCTTTTTTAAGTCTCTATATTGGGCTAATTTCCAACCCTAAGTCTAATTCTCATTAGACTTGTCTTATTTTTCCAATATCCAATGGACTGGTTCTTATATCTCTGACACTTCATCTTTTGGCCCTAATTCTTGAACTTTATTTCTTGGACTTATTTTTCCAAATTTAACTTCAAATTCTACTGGACTTTCTCTTACGTTTTTGGATTCCAAATGGCCCTAAGTTATTAGATTTTTCTTTTCTATGCTCCATTATTTAACACAATTGTGATACAGCAAGGACTATTGTGTAAATTTCTAGTACATGTTGGTGGGTGTTACATATAAAGATTCTTGAACATTTGATATGAAAATTAACTCTCAAAATTCTCTGAGTGCTAAAGATCTTATCACCTATAAAATGTCAATCAAATGTTAATTTTAATAGATTTTATGCTTTTCGAGGTTGTTACTCATCTACAAGAGTTAATGACATCAATAGAAAAACCAATTATTAATTTGCACAAAAGCAAACTTGTAAGTATTTGGTTATGACTAGTAGATTTTTGGCAAAGAATTTCACTCAAGTTAAAATGTTAGAGCAACTAAATGTTGAGTTGCAAAGTTGAGAGGGATAAATTAATAATGAATCATAGTTCAAAGACTACAAGTATTTTACCTCTAAAAGCCAAAATCGAGCACCTCTAGGCCAATTTACTATAACATCAAGTTTTATTAATCATAGTAGTAAAACTTGAATATTCTCGATATATTTAGACTTTGTTTGTTTTGTTAAAAAATATTTTTTAAAAGAACATTTTATTGTTTCATAAAAAGAACTTTAATACACTTATATACATTGTGTTTAACACAATAATGTATGATATTATAATAATAGAGAAAAATAACTTCTCTAAAATAGTTGATATTATTTTTTACCATACTACTTACATATAATATTGATATTTTTTTTGTTATATTAAGATTTTATAACTATGAGTATAAGTACATAAAATTATTTATTTTTGTTGAAGATATTTTCGGTCAAAAACAAACGTAGCGTTAAAGTATCATCCTTATACCTGCTGAAAAACAAGAGCTAGGTTAATATCCAGTTCCAATTCCGTATGTTATTTTTTCTCTGCCATTATTATGGTTTTAAGATGCAGTTATGATTGTGACAGTGGTTGAGACAATATTACCTAAAATTACAATTGTGAAAATTTTCAGCAATAAAATAGGTTCTTTATGAATGCATAAAAGTGAATGTTGCTGCCATTGAATCCAATAATATCTTTACGGATTTGCAACAAAAGTCTTTCCCCTTTGACACTCTAAAATACAGCCAACGAATGTCGTTATCAATCAGTTCTAATTTTAGGAAAAATATAAAATAATTTTTTAATTTTGAGGTGATTGAATTTTGTTAGTTCCTACTTTGAAAATTTAAAAATCAATCCTTTAAACTGTACTCAATGTGAAATTAATACCTATCATCACCTATAACTTTTATTTTAATCAAGATTATAAAAAGAGAAACATTCAGATTTATATTTATATTATCTTCACTTTTCTTTTCTTTTGCCATCATACTCCGTATTCTAATTATAATTTAAAAAAAATTTCTCTTTCTTCTTTTATTGTCCTTTTTAATAATTTAATACTTAAAAATAATTTTTTTATATATTATTTAAATAAAAATAAATTAGATATAATTAATTATTAAAAGACATTATCAAATATAAAATAAATTATATATAATTAATTATTTTTATAATAAATTATTCTATCCTTACATCAAAACAACCTATTATCAGTCAATTTTATACATATTTGTCTAGCGTGTGTAATTGGATTCCTTTTTGGCAGCATTTTATATTTAAAGTGTTGCAACTTTGCAAGTTGCAAGTCAAAGTCAATTATTTTGGTTCTATTGTCCTCGGTTAGTTCAAAGAAGTTTGTGTCTCTTAGTCTAAATTGATTTGGAATTAATATTAAACTAAGTTCAAGTATAGTTAATAAATATTTTTATCCTTCCCTATTTATTCATATATATATATATATATATCTGTGTAAATTGTAAAATGAGATTTTCTTCAGTTCAACCATTGATTTACAAGTAGTTATTGTATTCATCTTGTATATAAAATTTGACAACATTTGAATAAAAATAAGTAAGTAATCATATAGTTAAATTTTACTTATATTTGAAAGACCTATTTTATATCAATTTTAAAGCTTATTGATTAAATAATAACTAACCTTAGATTGATGTAAAATTTTCTAAGTATAATCTACATAATAAATATATTTAATCCAATGTTGGGTTTTATGAAAATTTTATTTTATAAAATGTTAGCAGCAGTATAAAAATATTTTTTAGGTAGACATTGGTATCAATTGATCTACACCATATATATATGTATATATTATACTTACAACTTTTATGAATTATGGGCATAAACCTTACAATTGTTTCATAATATAAAAATTGTAATTTTTGAATGAACTTTCTCCTGTAATAAGTATGCAAAAAAACGTAGCTCTATCGAAAACAAATGCATTATAAAAGTTTTTAAATATTGGAATTGTTAGTAAGAAATAACTTTTTATTAAAAAATATATATGAAAATTTTCAACAAAATATAAATAACAAATAAAAACCCAAGCTTGAATTTTAGTTTTTTATGCTTTAAAAAGATAAATCAACTAATTAATTAAA
Source organism: Saraca asoca (assembly GCA_026873985.1). NCBI lineage: Eukaryota > Viridiplantae > Streptophyta > Magnoliopsida > Fabales > Fabaceae > Saraca > Saraca asoca. The sequence continues at coordinate 4,903 of JANHAO010010034.1, forward strand.
TTTAAATTTTTTATTATTTTAAGCTGGGGTTAAAACAATCTAGAAATATTGAAATTTAGAAGGAAACAAAAGTTGTTGTCTAGATTACTTAATGAATTGTTATCAATCAGTTCTATCCTTTTTTTTTAATTTAATTTTTTTCGTTACCATGTGTTTTGGGTTCCAATTTGGTAGAAAAGTCAATAATTATAGTCCGTTCTCTTCATTAATGTTCAGGAAGGCCGTATCCTCCACTGAATAATTTACAAGAATAGGTTTTTTAAGTCTTCCATTCTTCAAGTTCTTCAATTTTGATCACTTTCTGCTTTTCACTTCAGCTTTTGTATTTGAACTAAATATTCAATTAGACAAATTGAAGAAAAATTTCTGGTTTTAGCAATAATGACAAAACTCTCTTTGCTTAAATTAATAAAAAAATGAAATTTTACACACCTTCTCACAGAGGAGTCGTTAGATTATGTGTTTAATTTAATTAATTATTACTTTTCTTTTTCTTTCAAGTAACCTTTTACTGGCAAACATAAAATCAACCATTTGAACATGGAAATACCAATCAAATAAACTGTTGTCAATTAAAATCCCTTTTTCAGGTTGTTTTTAATCAATTTTGTATTAAGCAGGAATCGGGTTAAAAAATGTATAAGTAATATTATAAACTTTTAAAGAAATTAGTGACATATCTGATCTTAAAATGAATTAGTCAATCTTAAAATAAATTCTGTTTACCTAAAAATAATATTCTAAGCGTTGATATTATTTTGGCATATTACGTATTTAGTTCAATAAATTTAATTGGATTAATAAAAAAAATCCAGAATGATATTGCATTCCTTGATAGCATAAAAAGTTTTAGATTAATAATTGATCAAATTTAAACTCTATTATTTTTTAAGTTTAAATTTGATTCAATGTTGATGTGAAGAATATACTATGAATAAATAGGAAGATATGATGTCACTGAAAATGAAGAGTGATAAAAAATTTTTACCAGCAATAAAAAGGTTTTAACACTTTTTAATAACATGACGACATATAAATGAATGATAAGGCAAAACTTATTTATACTGAAGTAAATTAAATATAAATCATTTTTTTAACTTGCGGTTGAACCAGATTTTTATTTTCATCTTTTGAGATTTTCATGAGAATATGCTATCTCAAAAGCTTTGGTGGCCTTTTTGAATGAACTTTCTCATGTAACAGCCATGCAAAAAATGATAGCTCTATGGAAACAAATGCATTATGAAAGTTTTTAAATATTGGGATTGTTAGTAAAAGATTACTTTTTATTAAAAAATAAAAAAATATGAAAATTTTCGACAAAATATAAATAACAAATAAACTCCCAAGTTTGAATTTTAGTTTTTACTGCTTTCAAAAGATAAATCAACTCTTTAATTAGATTGAAATTTTTTATTACCTTAAATTGGGGTTAAGATAGTCTAGAAATATTGAAATTTAGAAACAAATAAAAGTTCTTGTCTACAATACTTAATCAATTGCTGTCAATCAGTTCTATCTTTTTTATTGTTACCTTGAGTTTTGGGTTCCAATTTAGTAGAAAAGTCAACAATTATAGCTCTTTCTCTTCATTAATGTTCAGGAAGACCGTATCTTCCACTGAATAATTTTCAAGAACAGGTCTTTTAAGTCTTCCATTCTTGAAGTTCTTCAATTTTTGATCACTTTCTGCTTTTCACTTCAGCTTTCGTATTTGCACTACATTTTCAATTAGACAAATTGAAGAAAAAGTTGTGGTTTTAGCAGTAGTAACAATACTCACTTTGCTTAAATTAATAAAAAAAAATGAAATTTTACACACCTTCTCACAGAGGAGTTGTTAGATTATGTGTTTAATTTCATTAATTATTACTTTTCTTTTTCTTTCAAGTAACCTTTTACTGGTAAACAAAAAAATCAACCGATTTGAACATGGAGATACCAATCAAATAAACTATTGGCAATTAAAATCCCATTTTCAGGTTGTTTTTAATCAACTATGGATCAAATATGAATCAGGTTAAATAATGCATAAGTAATATTATAAACTTCTAAAGAAATTAGTGACATATTTGATCTTGGAATGAATTAATCTATCTTAAAATAAATTATGTCTACCAAAAAAAAACATTCTAAACGTTGATATTATTTTTGGCTTATTAGGTATTTAGTTCAATAAATTTAATTGGATTGATAAAAAGAAAACAAAAAATCATCCATAATGAAAGTTGTACTCAATCGATGTGATACATATTTGTCTAACTTGGATGTGTGATAGGATTTCTTTTTGGCATCATTTTGAAGACTTCCAACTTTTCTAATTGCTTGTCAAAGTCAATTATTTTGGTTCCATTTTCTTCCATGCACTTAAAAGAAGTCGATGTCTACTGGTCTAGACTTTATAAGGACAGGCCTTTAAGTCCTTGCATCCAAAGAGTCATCCCGTTTCTGTCACTATCTCAATTTTTTTCCCTATTAATCCATTACAAGAATTGAACAATGTAATTTTAATAATGTGTAAATACAAATTTTAGCTTTTTTTGAAAAAAAATGTATTAAGAAAATTCTTAAATATTGAAACTTTTTAGTAAAAAAAATTACGTTTTATTAAAAAATAAAATATGAAAATTTTCAACAAAAAAGAAAACAAATAAACACTCTCAGTAAGAATTTTAGTTTCTTTATGCTTTCAAAAGAGAAATCAACTAATTAATTAAATTTGTTGTAAACTTGGAAAATGTTGAAATTTAGAAAGAAACAAAGGCTGTCGTCTAGAATACGTAATGATCGTTGCTATCAATTAGTTCCATCTTTATTTTGCTACCGTATGTTTTGGAGTTCCAATTTGACAGATAAGTTTACAATTATGGTCCCTTCTCTTCATTAATATTTTGGAATAATTTACAAGGACAGGTAGGTCCTTTAAGTGTTCCATTCTACAAGTTCTTCAAGTTTCTATCACCTTCTTTTCACTTCAACTTTTGTATTTGTAGCACATATTCAATTAGAGAAATTCAAGAAAAAATTATGGTTTTAGTATAATAGTAACAAAACTTCCTGTGCCTTTTATTGATCGTGTGAAACTGAGCTTACATATGCTAGATGACTTTAATTATGTGTTGAAATTTTGTACATTTACTAAATTTTCTGGTAGAAAATTCAAGCTATTCATGATCTAAGGTTGGAAGTTGTTCTGAAATTGATTATCCCAAACCATTAGGGAATAAGCTATTTCAAGAGAAATTGGCAATTAAATTGAATAGGCAGTACAAATAAGAACCTATTTTACTGCTTTTTTTTTTTGGTGCCAGCTTGAATTTGATTATTGATTTTCAAATCAAGTTCAGTTTATTTAGAGGATGACAGCCAAAAAAAAAAAAGTAGAAATGTGAATTCAAGCCTTTACTAAATAGGCGGACTTGTAACTTTTAGTAAAATTAAAACACTAATTAAAAACGTATTCAAGCCTTTATTTTATTTACTTAAATCTTTATTAGAGCTTTGTGTTTGAAGTTGTTACAGTAAAATTCAAATGTGAATTCGTCCATAATTTGAAACCCTCAAACAAATAATTATTTGAATTTGAATCTCAGTCACATGAGTTTTCACGTTGCAATTTACGCGGAGCAACACCACTTTGCTAATTTTCTTTATATTCTTATTTCAACTAATTTTCTTTTTGGTATAACAACCACTCATCTTTCTTGACTTTTGTTATTATTCTCAAAAATACATCTTTTGTGCAGATTAAACTATGATTTAAATTCAATTCACCCTCACTGTAAAGCAATTTTGCACGATTACAGATTCATATATTACCTTGTCAATAAAAGATTATTAAAATATTTTTGCTATTGATAAAAATTTTAATTGCTCTTATTTTTTTTAGTAATATGATATTGCATTCATTGATAGTATAAAATGTTTTACATTAATAATTGATCAAATTTAAACGCTATTATTTTTAAGTTTAAATTTGATTCAATATTGATGTAAAGAATATACTATCAAGAAGATACGATGTCACTAAATATGAAAAGTGATTAAAATTTTTTACAAGCAATACAAAGGTTTTAATACTTTTTTAATAACATGGCAATATATAAATGAATGTTAAGTCAAAACTTATTTATACTGAAGTAAATTATATATAAATCATTTTTTTTACTTGCGGTTGAGCCAGATTTTTATTTCCATTTTTATTTTTTGAGATTTTCATGACAATATGCTATCTCTAAAGCTTTGGTGGCCTTTTTGAATGATCATTCTCATGTAACAGGCATGCAAAATATGATAGCTCTTTGGAAAACAAATGCATTGCGAAAGTTTTTAAATATTGGAATTGTTAGTAAAAGATTATTTTTTATTAAAAAATAAAAATATGAAAATTTTGAACAAAATGTAAATAACAAATAAACTCCCAAATTTGAATTTTATTTTATTTTTTTATGCTTTAAAAAGATAATCAACTCATTAATTAAATTTTAATTTTCTATTATCTTAAATTGGGGTTAAGATAATCTAGAAATATTGAAATTTAGAAAGAAATAAAAGTTGTTGTCTAGAATACTTAATCAATTGCTATCAATCAGTTCTATCTTTTTTATCGTTACCTTGTGTTTTGGGTTCCAATTTAGTAGAAAAGTCAATAATTATAGTTCGTTCTCTTCATTAATGTCCAGGAAGCCCATATCTTCCACTGAATAATTTACAACGAGAGGTCTTTTAAGTCTTCCATTCTACATGTTCTTCAATTTTTTATCACTTTCTGCTTTTCACTTCAGCCTTTGTATTAGCACTACAAATTCAATTAGACAAATTCATTTTTAGCAATGGTAACAAAACTTTCTCTGCTTGTTCTTGATCATATAGAATGTGTTCAATTAGTAGCTGCCATAGAAAAAAAATCAGTAAATTTCCATTGATTTTGATATCCAGTTTTAAGAAATAAAACAAATAAAATTTAATTTTTATTCTGAATCTCTTCAATTAAGTACCAAAGTGGTATATTCAAACATAGCTTGAGTTGCATGTTAAACTAAAATGTAAATTAGTAGAAATAAAGATCATAAATTAAGAAAATTAAGGGGAAAATTGCATAGAACTCCATCAACTTTGTTGTCATTGTATTTAACACCAAAAACTATAAAGTTTTGCAATCAACAACCATAACTAAAAGTATTTGTAAATTAAATGTGACATTCAACATCTGTTAGTGAATTAATAGTCATAAAACTAAAATCTAAATAATTTAAAATTCATCATATTTTATGTTAACATTAATAATATTTTACTATAAATATATAAATTTATATAGAAATTCAAACAATAACACATAATATTTATATATGTCTTACTTTTTTTCTTATATATATTATTTGTAGATTAAAATGCATTAAATCCCATAGGTTTATAGGTGAAAAATAGATAAATATGGATATAGTACATATAACATAAAGTACAAGTGAGTTAGATGGACGTGACTCAAAGTATAGGGTATTTAGTGTATTTTTGCTAAAAAATTATAATTTTTATAAAAACAATTTTAAAAAATAAAAAAAGGACTATAACTATATAATAAATGTTGTAGGTCTGTCTTTAAATTTTTTGTAAAATTCTTTATGCTATATCTGATTTTACTCAAATTGATAGATATTTATCTAGTGAATTATACTCAAATTAGATATAATATTCATCAAGTTTCTCTATAGAAGGAATATATGATTTCACTTCAGCTTTACAACCCCAAACATAAAAATGCCTCAAGGTAGGCTTTCTCCTACAAATTGACTTATAAGGGGTTTCAGGTATCAGAGTTACCTAAAACTTGATTCAAATATATGTAGTAGTCTTCAAGGTATCACCCCACAAGAACTCTATCAATAATGAATGAGTCAACATGCATCTCACCATGTCCATAAATGTCTAGTCTATTCTAATGTCCCATGCATGGTGTAATTGGTTTCAATCCCATCCCACATTCATTAAAGTACTTGGTAAAAGGACTTGGCTTTCTCCCAATCTCATCATACCTACTATAATACTTATCACCTCTAGCAAAGTTAACATAATTGATTTTCTCTCCTAATTTGAGCTCAGCTGATGCCTTGAATGACATAAAGGCATATAATGATTTCACTCTTTTTCACTCAGCAACTCCATCCATCCAAACTTGAAATACTTCATCAATAAAAGTGATGAAGTATTTTAGAGGAGTGAATTGATTTAATAATTAATTCATGCAGCCCAGGTGAAACAAGGGTGATCGAGAATCTATTTATAAATTAATTCCTTTGCCTTAAGTTTCAGCCTCAAGAGCCTTGCATTTTGACTAAATCAATTCAAACTTTAAAAAAAAATTGAACCCAAGAATTGATTTATGCCCTTTTAATTTTGTCTAAAGAACTCTTCATTTTAAGGGAATCGAATCAAGAATCAATTTACATTGGAAAACTTTGTCACCAAGAATTGATTCATGTGCTTAAAATTTTCATTAGAGAGCCTTGGAATCTGAATGAATCAATTCAAGAACCAATTCACATATGAATTTTTTCCCCACGAATGGATTTACGAATTGATTCACCTATGAAAAAATTCAAATTAATGGCTAAGTTTTGTGTCTAATGGGTCCCTTTTTATTTAAATCATTTCCACACTCTTTTAGGGTGATTTTTCATAACATTGAGAGGTCAATACACTCTTTCTACTTTGAGCTTCATTTGATTTCTCCATTGCTTGCTCCTGAGCTAAATTTGAGTAAATTTCTAACCTAGTGAGCTTCAATTAGAAATTTTAAATATTGAATTCTTACTTGTAAATCTTAAATTTTCTCCTTATTTTTAAGGTTTTTATCTTAGGTGGAGTCAGAATACTCTAGGTTTTAGTCTTGAGTGAGGTAGCCCAGCGAGTAGGTGTTGTATGACATTTACATTTGTGAAGAGCCTTCTTCAAGAGCTATTTGAAAACTTGAAGTGAAAATGGAGAAGTATCCTAAGCTTGCAAAGCTTAATGAGTGGATGTATACCTTCTACATTTGCTTTCTCTTTCCCTAATCTCTTTAAATTTGCACACTTAATTTTGTGGATTTCTTGTTGTTCATATTAATAGGGAGTTGTTAGGGTTTTGGAATTTTGATTGCTTCAGTGTGCCATATAAATTATTGATTTTTTGTTTCCTTGGTATCAAAATTTTAAGATATCAAATTGGGGGTTTTGAAAATGATTTAGAAAATCATAAAATCCTAAAACTAATTCACCCTTCCTGGCAAAATCTAGGGCTACAATGAATATAGTTCTTGGCATGAGTGGCATGACACTTGTAATCACGAGAAGTCTAAATTAAATGCAAATGTCCCTTTTCACCCTAATCTCCTGATAGAATAAACAAGTGTAGGTTAAATATATTTGTGAGCTATAACTTAAAAAGCTAGGAAGGGAACAAATGTAGGCAAAATACATTTTATTTAGTGACCAAAGGCTTTAATTCTTCCCCTTTTAATTTTGTGCTTAACATGACAATTTATAAAATTGTAACAACTGATGAGCGCTCCATCTAAGATAATGGCTAAAACTATTTGCTCAATGTAAAGAACATTAGATGATGCCCATGCACAACTGTTGAAGAATATTTCGATGCTTGAATTCATAAATGGTTCAAAGAGTATATAGTTAAAGTGTTCAATGAAATGAATTTCTTCAATCTCGTGAGGTTAATTATAAGTCTCTTTGTATGGCTGAATTAAAAAAAGAGATCAAATATATATTTATATAATGTAATTGACAAAGCTTTTTAATACAAAATTTAAAATAGATAGTCAGATTGAGGCACCAAAATCAAAATTGTAGCTATAGCACTCTCGTTCAACTTATTCATCATAGATTCATAACTAAGACATGGAAGCATGCATTGTTGGAGTAATATTGTAGACTAATATAGTCGATCAATTTATTGTTATATGGGTCTTGTTTGCTAGGCTACTAATGATGGGAAGGCTAGCCCAATCTATTCCCACATGCTACTATTATTGTCCTATTGAGAATATAGACTTTAATTTAATGACAACATCTTGGGTTGAAGGTTGTTCACATCTTATTTCTTCTTTCTTCATTCCTTTTCGTCTCTCAAGGATTATAGATAAATATCATGGATATAATTATGAATATTGGATTAGCACCATGTGCAAGTTCAATCATGGATATGTTATCTTATATATATATATACATATTATATGGTGTGATTATACCTATTCTTGATTTGATGGATTTAATTATTTTATCACAAGTGGTATTAGAGCTCAATTAATTATGTTTTATGGCTTTATGTGTGTGACATTGAAAGTTTATGGTGATGATTTTATGTTGTCCTTATTGCATTTGTAATGAAATATTTGACCATCAAATCTTGAGGCTTTTATTTCAACAACAACGTAATTATTATTTTTAATCGCATAAAATTGTGAGGGATGTGATGTGAATTTTGGAATTTAATACTTCAGTTCCTGTGCTAGAGTTCCCATTTTTTTTAAATGTGTGATTGTAACTCATTGTGGGTTTTCCTATCTACTCCAAGAATAATATTTCCTCATTTGGACTTTGGATTATCACTAGCGTCTACAAGGGCATTAACAGCATGCTTGAATCCATGCCAAAATGCATACCCATATCCGAGCATGAGCCAATCCTCACCAAAGATAAGTTTTCAAAAGATTAGACTCTAATAGAGATGGTCATTTGAATAATAAAGAGGTCAAGGAGGCTTTCAATGAACTTGGATATTGATGGGCTTCACTCGGAGCTAAGGTTGCTCTCTATTTTTCTAACATCAACAACAATGAAGTCATTAGCGAAGAGCAAGAATTTTGTTAGGTTACCTTCTTCAATGGTTCTATTTTGAGAAATTATTATTGTTACATTTGAAAATATTGAAGAAAAGTTAGATGCTTATTGTGTGAGAATATTCTAAAAATAGACCCTGATATTTTCATGTGATTATGAATTTCATGTCTCCCTAATTTTAAAATGTGCTTTCTACTTTTTGGGACTAATTTATGTCAGCAAGAATTTTCTATTTATGTTACAATTTCTTCTTTGAATTATTATTGGTTATCTTCATGCAATTGAATAATATTAATTTTTTATTCAATCACATAAAATGTTTTAAAAACTAAATTGTCAATTATGTGTATATTTTAAGCAAGTGATCAAATATGATTCTAATGTTATATCTTATGATTTTGCATAAGTGAAAATTGGCATGAAAATATTTTGTAGAGCTCAAATTGATCTACATGGTTTTATCATTAATGTCATGCAAGGTAAGCATCTAAATAAACTAATAGAAAGCTCCGAACATGATTGTTGTGGAGTATCATGGAAGGTATTCAAAATCTAAAAGTAAAGAAGGAAATCTTCAAGTACTATTTTTTGTCTTGAGTAATTACTATTAAAATCCCATGTGGAAAACTTTTGTGTGATTAGGGATCCATCTATCATATTCTCTGATCTCCTACTAAAATTTTTTGTAACAGATTTTCGTATGTTACTGCATAACATATTTATTTTAGTCTTAGTTTTGATAATATTTGTTTGCAAATATAATTTATTTATGAAATTATGTTGTTGTTTGAGAATCTATTGTTATTTATATTATGATCATGTAATTAAGAGTTCACCTATCGTGAGATCAATTACAATTTTGCAGTTATTAAACGAACAATTTTTAGGAGAGCAACATATTGATAATGTACTCACCCTATTGGTATGATATTATTGATATATTTTTACCATAATATGAATAGTAGATTGGATATTGTGATTCTTTAATTTTAATGCTCTATGGTATTATATTTTAGAAATACAATATTCGATCTTGTATTATATTCCAAAATCTTAAATACCCTGTTGGTGTTAGGTTTTAGAATATAATATTGTTTTTAATCAACTTACTTGTTCACTATAATTTAGGACTCATAGGCAGGATTATAGTGAATAAGAGGTAACAAAAATTTCATGCTCTTCATTGTTGTGATGAAATATGGAGCAAGATTGCATTTATATGCATCTTGAATATTCATAATGAATATATTTTGATGAAATTCTTTCAGCTCTTTTATGCCTATACAATTTATATCTATCTTTATTTATATGGGACCAATTATGAGCATTAGGAGTCTCTTTTTTTTTTCCATCATAAATTGATTATAATAAATATTTCTTACAATTGTGCATCCACCTATCGTGGAACCAATTATATTCAAATTTTATGTATGATAGCCTTATTTTAAAATATTGTGTGAGAGATTGATATGCGACATTAACATGTTAGTTATGTTAGTTTATAATGGTAATATTTAATTTAAAAAAGTTTTTTTTGTCAAGTTTACAAAATCAATGAATTTTTTTAACTTAAGCTATTTTTCGCACTATTAATATTGACATTTAAATTTTCTTGAATTCATGCTTGTTGGTTTTTTTTTTTAAAAAAAAAAACTTGACAAATAGATATTTAATGATGATCAAATATATGTGGCTTTTAAGTGATTGTGCATCTACCTATCACAGAGCTAATCATGATAAATTAAAATGAAATATATTTTATATACTGAGGAAATATTTTAATTATATATTTGCGATTTACAAATTATATAAATAATGGACATCCTCTATCAGTATGATGTTATTTGATATAACTATGAAATCCTTAAAATAAGAAAAATAAAAACCCTTTCAAAATAATATGATTCTCCTTCCTTACAGAATGTGACTTTGTTTTGTGTGAGACAAATTTTGGAAACTAATTTTCTTGTGTTAAGATTGGGTGATATGCCTATTTATTTAGCATGAATCAAATACCATGGATCATTTTATGATAAACCTTTGCTTGTCATATAGAGTCCAAGCAGTAGGATTTTAAATGGATCAATTTGAGAAATCATGTTCCAATTTTTTTTTTTTTTAAGAAAAGAGGTGGAGACTCAATTTTTATGTCCTCATAATGGTAGTAAAATAATAAAGTGCAATTAGTAATGTGTGCTTCCATTATTAATGACATAATTGCTTACTCAAGTATTATATATATGTTTGTGCCCATATATATTTTGTTTATATTTGATTTGTAATGGAGTAAGGGTTGAGCCTGCTATTAAAAGGATGAAAGTTCTAATTGTGTTTAACCTGCCAATTAATGATCCTTTGTAGATATGAGTTTGTGAGAGTAAGAAATACTTATTTGTTGCTAATGTTGAATAGACATTCATAGTTACCTTAGTAGGACGTTGTCCTCACAAGTCCTAATTGTGTTTGACCTATCAATTAATGATCCTTTATGGATATGAGTTTGTTATAGTATAAGGCATTATTTCATTACTAATGTTAAATAGACATTCATAGTTACCTTAGCAGGATGTTGTACTCATAAGTGTTAATTACCTTAGTATGGATAGCATAGTTTGATATTTTCTATGGGCTAATAACTTGAATTAGGTCTCAGTGCTTGAGAATCTATACAACATGTTTACGTTGACTTAAATGGGATTGTTTTGCCTTATGATATATTATGTTAGTGGGAGTGCGTATATGATAATTATATTATGTTGATAGCTATAAACTATATACCCACTTATAAGTAGGCTTTTTACCATTTAAAGTACTATGGATTGAAATGGGGTTGGTTTAGCCTTGTGATGCGTTGGATTAATAGGAGTATATATGAATGACTAATGTTGTCATAATAATGTTTCATTGCCATATGTTGTTATCAAGCACAATTATAATGAAATCTATGACATACAACATAATTATGATGTAGAGACATTTTGACTAGATATAATTTTGTTGTGCTTAGATACGTTGTAGAGTCTCAATGTCCCTATTAGATATGATGATAAACATGTTAAAAGGCTTATGATCTTATTCTCGATGATGTTTGTATAATGTCTAATCATTATTTGACATCACTATTGTAGTTATAATCTATGATATTGTTTTTCCTAGCCTATGTTATCTAAGTGGAAGATTGTTCAAATAATATTGTGGACTAGCATAATGTCATAGGCCGATAGCTTTCAACTAAAACTATGAAGCACATGCTATCAACTCTTGGCCAACATGTCATCCTTCCAATAAATTTAAGCTACACTTGGATAGATAAATAGGGTATTATGGATTTTGTTGCACATACAACCAAAATACTATGCATATCATATCCCCAAGCAAATATGAGCATGTAGTTGAAGTGTTTGAACATATTGAGTCTCAAAGAACATGCTACACAAGAAGTCTCTAGTATACATCACAAAGAGACTTTTTAGATAAGGAAGGGCACAACTCCATTTTATTAATATATGCCTTATTACATAGATTTCAGTGTGTAGGGGCAATCTTTAAGCCACTACTCTCTAATCCTTAACCCATGCCACAATGCCCACCTGGGTTACTGGATGTGTCACCTTAAAGAATATTCTAAGCTAAAGCCTTAATGACATAAGGAAACGTACGTTTTTCTCCTAACTCGAAAGGTTCTAATGCGCCATCTCATATGGACGCAAAAATAAAAATGCAAGGATCACAACCTTGTTCTTCTTTAATTGCATAGGATAAATGATCTTTGCTAAAATGCCACAAATACCACAAACTGGAAAAAATAAGGAAAAATCATACACAAATGTATTTGTTCCACAATTCGAAGCACAGTGTCTCTTCTTCATACTTGATTTTCTTGCCAAGCTTCATCTAAAACCAAGCATGTTTGCTTGCCAAACTGGTTCACAAGGATAGCTTGTAACATTTTGCCCCACTTAAAATGTTAGTGTCCTCATTAATGCCTCAATCTGACACAGCTTCCATGAAGGTTTATCTTATTGACTGCTAGCTTCTCAAATCTTCATATAGGTCTTTAGCTTACTCCACTTGTGCTTCACCCTCTACCACTCCGTGTTTGTCTCTTTAAGCTAGCATCATTCAAAACGCTTTGATGAATGCCACCCTCAACTTGACATAGCTTTCAGGATAATCGTCAGTCTACTACTCTTTAGGTTCTCCCTTGACTTCCTC
>JANHAO010010035.1:0-17960 GCA_026873985.1 Saraca asoca
TGAGTCATGAGGGCCACCTTCTCATTCATTCTCTCCTCATATTGAATTTTTCACATTCTCATTCAATGTATCATTCTTATTCAATATTCTCACAATACATTCCTAATTACAAGCTAGCTTTTGAACATGTTTGCATACAAGGAACAAGTAAGATGGTGCTCAATGAAATCCAGAAGACCTTCAAGCTCATAGAAGAGTACATGGAAGCTTCAAGACAAACATTGAAAAGAGTTGGCGACACTTCTAGCAGTAGCATTTGGTATGAATTAGCTCATCCTAAGTATAAGTTTAAAGTGAAGATGGGGGGATAAAATTTTCCAAATTGCATTTAGGGCTAGCTTCAAGTGTAATAGTGTTGTCTAAAGGACCCTTAGGAATGTTAGAAGACATAATTAAAGTCCTTGGATAAGGGATGATTAATTCTTGATCATAACTAGCTTTCTTGTGAGCTAAGCAACAAACATTATAAGGTGTTGTGTTTTTGTTGCTCTTTGAGCAATTAGGCACATGAATTTAACATAGGATTTTGTTGTGTTTAACAGACCTTTTTAATACAATTCACTGTTAATATGAAAATATTTTACATCGACAATAAATGAAAAAAATATTTTATTTATATAATATCAAGAGATTTTTAGGTGTACACTGGTTATAGCATTGTATTTAAACAAAAAGATAGACACAAAGTTAATTTACATAAATGGTGTACACCTTTAATACAAAATTTATAAGACGATATATGTAAGTGAGTTGTGTCTATCTCTTTATTGTTTAAATATGCAATGCCTAATATGTGTTTTCTATATGCCTCACATATGTGTGTCTTTTCTTCTAATTGTGTGTTTAATTATATAAATATGTTTGAAATTATTGCCATGCCAATGATAGAAAACAAACGCAAAAAAGAAAAAAAAAAGATTGCTTCTTTATTTGTGTTTGTTTCTAGTAATGTTCTAGGATATAACATTATGTTTATGTCTGACCGTTACAAAAGAATTGTAGACAAATACCCTTTTCCCTGTAGTGTTCTTTGATATAAGTAATTTCAAAAATTAGTATTTAAGCAAATTTAAAATGCTACATGCAATTATAAGTACAGTTTGAATTGCAATGATCAAACAAAAACTTGTATTAAGAAAAATAAGGTATAAATTGAAAAATATCCAAAGTTTTTTCAAAACCCAAACATCTTGCTAAGTCGATAGTTGATTCTATTGGGAAGAAAAATTCAATATCAATCACACAAAAGACATACAAATTTAACATAGTTCACTAATAAAAAAAAAGTTATTTATATTATTACAATATCAACACCATGAATTATAAGATAAAAGTTTGTTGGGTCTTTTATGGTTCGTTTGATTAGATAAAATAAAATGAAATATAATGTAATATAGAATTGGCGATAAGGATGGAACAAAATAAAATTAAATGAATATTTCATAATTTTGTTTAGTATAAACATGAATGAAATGATTATTCCATTTCATTTTTATATTTGATATAATAAAATAATATAAAAATGAAACGGAGAAATAGTAGTTAATGACAATAATATTTGTCACAAAAAAATAAAATCTTTAATTTTAATTTGTGAAATTTTACAAATATATTTATGTAATAAATAATAAAAAAATATCATATTTTAAATTTTATTATCAAAATTATAATTTACAAAATATCTTTTAAAATAAATAATAAATTATTTTTAGAATTGAGAGAAAAGATAAGAAATGAAAAAAAAATTCATCATCTTTATTGCCACAAGAGCTAAATATGTGATAAACTCATACTTACATACAATTTCAATGTTTCTACAAATCTGCTGTTGGTATGCCATTCATGCACCAAGTGCCCATTTTATTTTCATTTTTCCTAATATCCATTTACTAACATAGTTTGTCTCACACATTTAATTTACTCAATACTAAATTACTATATATATCAATTCTATCAAGCCTTTTTTCCTTTTATCATACAAGTTTTCTTTATATTTTTCCCTTCTTTAACCAACATACTCATTTGGTTTATAGCATTAGAAATCTCTCCCATGCCAAGAGGAAATGAGCAATTCTTCACAGAGATTGTGCAGAGAGGGGTTGAGAATTTTGAGCCAAATGTTGGCTCTATTTCCTTCTCACTGAGAAGGAAACCTAGTTTGCCTGATTTTCATAGTTATATGAATCTGAAATATATGAAGTTGAGTTATGACTATCTCATTACACATTGCCTTTATTTTTTACTAGCACCCCTCCTTCTTATGGCTTTCATTAGCCTTCACATATAGAACTTCACTTGGAATGATCTCTTTAAGAAATATGATCTTTTTAAGGCTATTTTGATATTGAGACTTTTGTGCTTAATATTATATTTCTATATTGATTTGACACCAAGATCTACTTACTTGCTTAATTTTGCATGTTTTCATCCTTGTAATGGATTCAAGGTAACAACTACTTTTGCTTTAGTAGCATTTTCATCCTGTAACTTCAAAATTGTTATAACATATTCTTATAGTGTTAATTCTGACAATTTCATTATTATAATTTTAAATTTGAGTAATCTGATTTCTCCGTGACGATATAGTATATATTTGACTTTTTGGCCAAAATGCTCTTGTTATAAAAACTGTCTCACTTTTTAAATTTTTTCCATTCTATTCACTTTTGATCATGTCAGTTTTTTTATATTTTTTTTCCTTTCCTAAATTGACATAGTTGTGGTGTCAAGTAAAATCAATACTTTTCTTTTTCTTGTTTCTTTTACTCTTTTCTCTCTCTTAGGTGTCAAGTAAGGTCAAACTTTACTGCCACGTGGGGAGGTTAGTTCCAATTTTTTTTTAAAAAAATAATTTTCTATTAAAACTAAAGTATTGTGGGGAAAAAGTTTGAAAATTAGAGTATTCGAAGAAAAAATTTTACAACTAGAATATTTTAATCCAAAAGCCATATATATATTTACCTAATATGTCACAAGTTTATTGTTACATCATTGTAGTAAATTAAGAAAAATACATTAATTATGTCATATCAACAGAAGAGCACACTATGCCACTTCACTCTTTATGTCAACTTTGTGATGACATTTAATTAATATATATATATATAAGGTTAAAATTTGGGTATCAACTTTCTAATAATATTGTTGATACCCTTATATCTAACCCATTTATTTTTATTAACCACACTGATATAGTTAAATCCTCACCTTTCATTAATTCCTATTCTTTACATCATATTTTCATATGTTAAGTATTTGAAAACATGCCATGTTTTAGTTGACATAGAATTGTTTGTATAAATTCAAACTTACATAATTTTCATATGACTATTTATGTAATGATTCTTGGCATTGAAACCATGAAATGTAGATCTCCAAGACAAAGTTCATTGAATTGGCTAAAAGTCTAGGAACTTTAACTGTGACACCATAAAATTTCAAAAATGAGTTCTAAAGAAATCCGGAATAGGAGATGAAACCTATATGCCAAAAATAGTCTTTGACAATGGTTACGAGCCCTCCTTAACAAACGACAAAGAAGAAACATCTATGGTGATGTTTGGAGCAATTAAAGACCTTTTAACTACCATAAAAGTAAGGCGAAAGGACATCAAAATCCTTATAATGAATTATGGAATACTAAACACAACATCATCACTGTCATTAATGGTCATAAACCATTTTAAGCTTAGGCATGATATATATAGCCTTAACCTTGGGGGAATGGGTTGTTCTACTGGGCTAATAGCCATTGATTTGACTAAAGACTTTCTTGATATATATACCAATTCCTATGCTCTTGTGGTCAGCACAGGGGCTGTGAGGTATGCATGGTATGATGGCAATGAAACTAATATGCTAGTTTCAAATTGCTTCTTTAGGATGGGGGCTGCTACAATAGTGATGTCAAATTTCCAACTAAATAGATGGCGTGCCATATATGAACTCAAGCAGGTGTTACTTTGTTCCTCTATGTTTTATAAGAAATTGAATTTAATGGTCTATTTGAAATTAAGAAAAATGTAAATTATAGAAGTTAATGTATATCAATATATGTATTTTACAGTGTAGGCATGTTTGTTCACTAAATTTTACACATTTTAAAGAGCAAATAATTACATATTAAAAGTTCATAATGCCCTAATGCAATTAGTTAAAAATTTTATATAAAGTTTATTCTTATACTAATGTCTTGTATCGTTGAGGGAAAAAGTTAGAATGAAAATATTAAAAGTATCAATGTGTGAAGCACTATAAATTTATAAGAGAAATAGATATTCTTGGTGGCTTAGTTATTGATTTGCATCAAAATATCAATAAAGTTTTAATGAAGACTATAATACATATTTTTATTGGTACTATTGATACCACTCATTTTTGTTGGTCCTATCATAAAAATGGTAGAGCTAAGAAAAATTAATGATTTAAATCTTGTGGTATCAATAGTGTAAATATATTTATAAGTATTGAAGTCATCTCCTAAAGTCTATTCTTGTACTGATTTCTCATTTAGCATAGAAGTTAGAATAAAAATATTAAAAACACTATCAATAAAATTTATTCTTATACATATTATTGATGTGCAATGCACGTTTCTAAGAAAATAACACTATGGTAGCTAGTAAGAACTCAGAGGCATGGACAACAAAAACTTCAAGAGCATACATCAAAGAGAAGAAAGTGAAGGAAGAAATGGCCTTTCATAAACAAAGATGTAACTGAAGTTGGAGGTCATGCCCTAAAGGCTAACATCACAACACTAGGCCTTTTAATCTTGCCAACCTCGGAACAACTTCACTTTTTCACAAAGTTACTTTTTAGGAAGAACAAAGCCATACATTCCAAATTACAAGCTAATTTTTTAGCATGTTTGCATACAGGTAACAAGTAAAATAGTGCTCAACAAAATCCAGAAAAACTTCGAGCTTACGAAGGAGTACATGGAAGCTTCAAGAAAGACATTAGAAAGATTTGGTAACACTTCTAGCAGCAGTATTTGGTATGAATTGGCTTTCCTTGAGCATAGTTTTAGAGTGAAGATGGGGGATAAAGTTTTGCCAAATTGCATTTGGGGCTGGTTTTAAGTGTAATAGTGCTGTTTAGAGGGTCAACCTAAGCAAAATCCTTGAACATGGGATGATTAGTTCTTGATCATAACTAGCTTTCTTGTGAGTTAAGCAACCAACATTATAAGTTGTTCCTGTGCTTTTGTGGCCCTTTGAGCAATTAGGCACATGAATTTACACTAGGACTTTATTGTGTTTAACAAATCTTTTTAATACAATTCATCGTTAATATGAAAATGTTTTACATCAATATTAAATAAAAAAATATTTTATTTATATTTTATCAAGAGGTTTTTAAATGTATATTGTCCATAACATTGTATTTAAATAAACCATAGAAAGATAGATATAAAATTAATTTACTTAAATGGTATCAGCCTTTAATACAAAATTTATATAATCATGTATGTAAATAAGTTGTGTCTATCTTTTTATTATTTAAATAAAAAAAAGCATGCGTTTTCAATATGCCTCACATATGTGTGTCTTTTCTTTTAATTGTGTGTTTAATTATATAAGTATGCTTGGGATTATCTCCATGCCAATGACCAAAAACAAAAAAAAAAAAAGGAAAAAAGATTGCTTCTTCTTTTTTGTGTTTGTTTTTGTTCATGTTCTAAGACATAACACTATGTTTATGTCTGACCATTACAAAAGAATTGCAAAAAAATAGCTTTTTTTTTTTTAGTATTAGATATAAGTAATTCTAAAAGTTAGTATTTGAGCAAATTTAAAATATTACATGAAATCATAAGAAAAGTTTGGATTGCTATGGCCAAGTGAAAACTTGTAAAGAGAAAAGTAAGACACAAGTTCGAAAATATCGCAGAGGATTTTTTTCAAAACCCAAACACCTTGCCAGGCATATAGGTTATTGTTTTGGGAAAAAAATTCAATATCAATCGCACAAAAACTTACAAATTTAATGTAGTTCATTAATTAAAAAAAGTTATTTATATTATTACAATAAAAATCATGAACTACAAGATGAAAGCTTGTTGGATCTTTTACTCTTCTTGTAGTTTGATAAGATAAAACAAAATTTAATATAATATAAAATGGGAGATAAGAATAAAACGGAATAAAATTGAAGAGTATTCTATAATTTTATTTGGTATATATAAGAATAAAATGGTTAGTTCATCCCATTTTTAATTTGGTATAGGAATGAAACAGAAAAAGAGCAATTAATGATAATAATATTTTTATTACAAACTAATAAAATCTTTAATTTTAATTTGTCAAATTTTACAAATATATTTATGTAATAAATAATAAAAAAATATGAATTTTATTATCAAAATTATAATTTACAGAAAAAAAAACCTTTTAAAATAACTCATTAAATTATAATAAAATCTTTTGAAATTCTTTCATTGAAGAGCATAGGTTTATAGCCAACTGTTCCTCTTCAAATTTTTTAAATTAATTTTTCTAGTATCTTATCTCTTTTTGAGCAGAGGAAAATTTTTTTCCACCCTATCATTTTCATTTAAGCTGATGGAGTGTTAATGCCAGGTTCAGTGATTGCTGATGATGATGTAACTGAAAATGATGAAGTCATGGCAGTAGCTTTGGATAAGAAGTTAGAGCAGCAAATTTGCAATGCCATATATCCACACTTTCTTCTTTAACTGTATACTGTGGCACATTATTTTTTGCATTAAGTATCATTAGAGCATTTGCTTGGTAATTTTAAGAATCAATAAAACTAGTTCCTTTATTGGTGTTTGGTTTACCTATATTGGAATATATTACTGTTATTTAATTTAATGAATTCCCTCTATTTGATGTCCTTCTCTCATCTAAAGTTTCATATTGCATCACCCACCAAAAATAAAAAACACGCATGTCTATCTATCCTTCTCTCACTTCATGAAGCTTCCATCACCACATATTATTGTTGATTATTGTCTACCATCATTTACAATTATTGATCACCACTTTTACCATTGACCACCGCCCACTATTACCTATTACTGTTGACCACTAGCCACCATTACATATTGCTGTTAATCATTACCTATCATAAATATCAGGATATGCGAGTTCAAAGTTCTAAAGTACTTGAAATTTTATTAATACAATCAAATAGCTAAAAGTCGAGAAAGGTACCAAAGCAATGAAGAAAGTTTTTTCATTATTTATAGGCTTATTTTCCTTTAAAATTTACACTCAATTACATCCATGGAAGATATCCCATAAATAAGGGGTATAATTGCACTTAGTGTCAAGAAAATTTTTATGTCAAATGGTTTCCAATATTTTAATAGAAGACATAGATCTTAATATTATTTTTATATATTTTATTGAATTATTCATCTTATTAATAATTGGGGATTAAAAACTTAAATTATTTCTAATATAATTTTATAGGGAACGAGATTAATATTTGAGTAATACTACTTGCACTTCTTTATATTCACTCATCCTTTATCCCTTTTTTATATTAAGAAAAATTTATTGATTCAGCTTTTCTTTTTACAAATAGAAAAAAAACTTTCTTTCCTAATATGAAAAGAAGAGATAATATTATTAGTAATATTTTAAGGGCCTAGTGGGCACTGGTTAAGGAATATGTAATGATAATAGAAACATAATTTTTTCAAAAATTTATGTATTTTTACTTAATTCATTCTAAATATTGTATAAAATTTTGAGAGTAAATGAAATAAAAGCATATAAATTTTTGAAAATGTTATATTTTTAATATTATTAAATGATCCTTAATCAATGCCCTAAAACTAACATTTATCATATTTGTTATTTAATAGTTAAATATTAAATAACAAATGCCACAATTTTATTTTATGGTTAATCATGATAAATTTTTATTTTAAAAAAGCAAATATATTATCAAGAAAATTAAAATGGAACGTATTAATAAGTTATTGTGATACATTAGTTCATTGATACATTTTTTATTAAATGATAAATTATTATTATACTATAAATTTATAATTGTAATACGTTAACATATTGTAAATTTTCATTATTGTGTTAGCTTTAATCTTTAATACTCCTACCGGATAAGTTGAAAAGTTAAGCATGATAAATGTTTTTATTTAGAATAAAAGTAAAATATAAAAGAAGTTACTTAATTGATAAGTAATGTAAATTTGATGGGAAGTTAAAAGAGAGAGAGAGTTAAGGTGGCTAAAAATAAAATTAAAAGAAAAAAGAAATAACTATTTGTGAGAGTACAATAAAAAAATCTCCTCACTCTATGAATGTCAGTTTAAGAAGAAGTTTATTAAAATAAATAGATTATTTTGAGAACGAATATATGTTCTTTTTTTTTTTTGAGAAATTATAGTATTTACTTATTATTAGATAACAACTATTTGCAGTTTGATGGATAAAAAAAACACAAAAATGATTATAATTAACACATTAATAATCAAGTAAAACAAGAAAAAATTATGGGGTTATTTAGCTAACATAAGAAATTAGTTGTTGTGAGAAATTAAACTTCCTAATAAATAAATTCTTTTGTGAACTTCATAAATGTTCAAAGTTATTTAGTTGATCATAGAAACTAAAAGTTTTTGTGAGAAGTTCTTTTTATCTAGGAAATAGTAGGTAAACAAATTCCCTATCTCGTGGGAAGTAGCACTTCATAAGAAGTCCTACTACTTCCTTCATTTTGCCAATTAATGGCCAATCAATAAGTATATTGATATGCTACTTTCCAAGAAATTGTAGATTTCATGTAACTTTTTGTTAACCAAATGACCTCTATATATTAGTGATGCAAACCAATATGAACACTCAAGTCATAAACATTCAGCCCCCTATGATGTTTAAATGACTTCGTGCCCAAGCAATGGATTGCAACACTATTAATATCTTGAACCTAATAAGTTCAAGGTCATAGTCGAGTGACCAAGAGTTTTTGGTCAATCAACCGTGGCCACAAACTTAGCCACTAGACATGTTAAGGACAAATCAACTCTCCAACAATGCTAATTGGTATTCTTAGAGACATGAGCAAGTGATGTGACCACATCATTAATTGTTAAGCGAAAATCACACTCACACCCTTAACATGATTGAGACGCGTGGGTATTCCTTACTCACTTGGGAATGTGACAATTGACGTGCTTAACACATATATAAGCACCAAGGTATTCCCCTTTTTTGGATCATTTTATTCATTGTTACTAAAACTCTACTAGAGAATTGACTCAAGCATCGGAGTGTATTTGACAAATCACTTTCATTGTATATGGTTGACTTTGTTATTTATGTGGATCTTTGCCTCATCAGTTTGTATTTTGCCGATCATCCTTCTTTGTAAGCATAGTTCCATTTAGTGTTATCTATGGTTTTCCTAACCACCTGAATGTCGTAACGCTCCCATTCACATTTTACTCACACTCTATTTTTGGAGGAGCATCACTGTTGTGAAAGGGCTCAAGATGTGCCTCGTCGAGTCCATATTGCAGAGGAAGCTTGTAGAATCACCATTCAGCTTGAGTGCGACACATTAGCTAAGCAGGTCTGCTAGTGATAGGGGAGTTGGAAACTCTCTGTCACGCACAGGTTTAGCCTGTTGTTCCTTCATTGCCCTTGCCCTTTAAATCTTGTTCTTGTTGAGATAAATCTAATCTTTGCACCTTTCTCCTACCCTCAACTCACCTTACCTCACATTTCGCTTGCATCACAGAATCACCAGCCTTATTTAGCTCATGCCTAGCCAAGCAAACTTCAAACACAATCATTTTCCCTCCAATGAACAACTTACCAATCTGATACTGAACCATCAGCATTTCTAAGCACTAACCTCACTAAATTAAAATCTAGCTACCTGACCTATACTAATTATTACAATAGCTTTACCAAGCTTGGTTGACTTTCGCCACCATTTGTAAAATCATATGAACCATGCACATGAACTATATGACCTACTAAACCCAACTATCAACCTTACCTAAAGTTTCAGATAACTTTCTTCTTGCCACAAAGACAACCACCCCTTCCCAGTGGCGATTATGGCTACTCCCCTGTCAAGACATTTCAAACTGCCAATTCACATAGACCCTCATGATGGAATGTAGGACCCCTAGGAGCATCCGAAGGCATTTTGGGCATCCATGCTATTGTTGGGGCCCTAGATGCCATCATATGTCATGCTTTTTTTACCATGCTGAAGAAATATAGTATGTGTTGGTTCACAGTAATGCCAAAGCAATCAATCAATAGTTTTTTGCAATTGGCCCAAATATTTTCTACCCATTTTACAACCAACAGGGCATCCAAAGTTCCAAACAACTCTCTTATTGCTGTAAAGATAACGACCCCTTCTCAATGGTGGTTACGGTTGCTTACCTGCCAAGCTATTTGAACTTGCCAATTCACATAAACCCCTATGATGGAATATAGGACCCTCGGGAGCATTTAGAGGCATTCTAGATGTCTATGCTGTTGTCAGGAGGCCTCAAATGCTATCATGTATCATGCCTTTTGTACCATGCTAAAGAAAGATGGTCTACGTTAGTTCACAATGCTACCAATGCAATTGGTTGACAGTTTTTGGCATCTGGCCTAAATATTTTCTACCCATTTTACAACCAATAAGGCACCCAAGAAGATGCTAGTAATCTTAGTGAATTTTCAGCGAGGGTAGTGTGAAACACTGAAGAAGTATCTTGCTCATTTCAATGCCTTAGCCTTGGAAATTGAGGACCTCAATAAAGGTGTGACAGTGCATTAGATTAGTTCCGGCCTTTGGGACATTTCTCCCTTTCTTTAGCCAAGCAGCTTGCAGTTTCCTTCTTAAAATTATTAGCTTGGTCAGAGAAATACAAAAATATCATAAAGGTCGAGCTTACTTGGCGACAAGTTTAGAGAACTCAATTGAAAAAAAAATACAACTCAAGGATAGAGTACTCGGATGGGAAAGGCCATCACCCTATGGAGATTTAATAACCATAAGTTGCTAAATAAATTGATTAGTTATATTGTTCAAGAAAATTTACCTTGATATACAAGTCAAAATTTTGTAAGTTTTATCGAGACTATGGGTATCACATTAATGATTGTGTCACACTCAAAGATGAAATAGAAGCATTAATAAGAAGGGACACTTCTTCATGTATAAGAAATTCCATGAAGAAGGCGAAGATAGAAAGAAAGAAAGCATGAAAAAGCCAGATCGTTCACCACAACTTACTCAAGCAAAAAGAGAGGAGGTAAAGGCTTAATCCCGAGTCATAGGACAATGGAAACTATTATAGGGCTTTTTACTAGAAGAGGAACCTCTGAGAACACCAAAAAAGGTACGTTCGAGTGATAATGGTAATGGAGGGAAAGAAGGGAAAGAAGTAGTATGAGTCTATTTGTTTTACAAAAGAGGATTTTGGTGACATTAATAAAGACTACGATGACCTTATGGTAATCTATATAATGGTCCATAACTTCATAATTAAAAGGATACTCATTGATCAAGGAAGTTTTGCTGACATTTCATATTCACATACTACTAACATTCTAAATATTTTGAAAAATATGCACAAATCTTATACAGGTATTTTGATAAGCTTTATAAGTGGGTAAGTCTAAGTGGAAGGGACAATAACTTTAGGAATAACCTTGGGAACCTGTCCATTAAGGAGAAATCTTCATGTCAATTTCTTGGTTGTAGCTACCCTAAATAGTGTTTACAATGCAATATTAAGAAGACCATCCTTAAACCAAGTAAGGCCTCTAGTTTCCACCTCGCACTTGCTAATGAAGTTCCTTATGATAGGAGGGACATAAGAGGTATTAGCTAATCAGCAAGTGGCCCTGTAAATGCTATATGGCTAGTTTGGCAAAAAGTATAGAGAGTACAACTGGAATGAAACTAGTGGTCTTTAACCCACCTAATCATGAGTGCCAAATGATAAACTTGGCTTTGTTAGATGTTAGGTATGACAATCCTTGTTGACTAAAGCAGAAGTCAAGCTTAGAAGAAATACACATTTTTTATGAAAATGATGAAAAGGTAATTAGAATCGGAGCTGAATTCATGGAAAAGACAAGATTTGGTTAGTTAAATTACTAAAGAGTACGCCAATATTTTTGTTTGGACACCCATAGATATGCTAGGGATAGACCTAAGTGTAATGTGTCATAAGTTGTCAATTAACCTTAGCACCAGGCCTGTGTAACAGGAAAAGAGCAATCATGGTGCTAAGTGACAAAATGTAATTAGACAAAAAATAGAAAAATTGTTGAGTTTAGGTTTCATTAGGAAAGTCTCACACATTATGTGGTTAGCAAATGCAGTTCTGATCTGAAAAGCCAATGAAGGGTAGAGAATGTGTGTTGACTTTGTGGATCTTAACAAGGCATGTCTAAAAGATTTATACCTACTTTTGGATATCAATCAGTTGGTTGATAATATTTCAAGGTTTAAAATCCAGAGTTTTGGAGATGCAATTATGGTGTATAATCAACTCAAGATGCACCCTGATGATAAGGGTAAAACGACATTCATAACTAACTAAAAGGCCTTTTATTACAAGGTAATGTCGTTTGGACTCAAGAATGCAGAAGTGACATATCAAAGAATGATGAATAAAGTATTCTCAAAGCAAATAAGCAGGAATATGGAGATTTATGTAGATGATATGCTGATGAAATCAAAAAGCACAAGGCAACATTGGGTAGACTTAGAGGAAACATTTGACGTGCTAAGAATGCATCAAATAAGGCTGAATCTAAAACAAATGTGTGTTCAGTGTAAAAATAGGAAAATTTCTAGATTTCATGTTGATCAAGTAAGGGATAAAGTACAACCCATCTAAGTGTCAAACCATCATTGACACGAAAAGTCCATCAATCCTAACAGAAGTCCAAGCACGAAACAGTAAAATCACCGCCCTCACATGCTTCATGTCCAAGTCAGTTGACAAACACATTCCTTTCTTTAAATTACTTAAAAATGTTAAGAATTTTGAATAAAATGATGAATGTGAAAAAGATTTCAAAAAGTTAAAAAAGTACTTGGCCATGCTGCTCATACTTTTCTAATTAGAGCTTGGTGAGACATTGCATTTATACCTTGCAACAGCCTAGAGACAATAAGTTTAATGTTTATCCGAGAGTTCAAAAGAGAATAGAAACCAGTTTATTTTACAAGTTGAATGCTATATGGGACTAAGATGAGATACTAGAAGATCAAAAAGTCAGCTTTCACTTAGCATCTAGAAAGTTGAAGCCATACTTCCTAAGTCATCAAATAATTGTCCAAACGAACATCCCAATTAGATAGGTATTGCACAAACCAAATCTTACTGGTCAGTTAGTCATATGGGCAATAGAGCTTTCCAAATACAAACTCACATACAAGGCTAAAAGAGCAATAAAAGCTCAAACACTGTGGATTTTGTGGTTAAGATGATAGAAACAGAAGAAACCAAAAAGGCCAAGAATGGACATTATATGTTAACGACTTGTTGAATGGAAAAGGTGGTAAAGCAGGCATAATCCTAGAGGGACCTAGAGATTTAGTGTTAGAGAACTTATTACAATTTGATTTCAAAATGACAAATGATCAAATATAGTATGACGCATTGATAACAGAGTTAAAACTAGCAAATGAGGTAGGTATCAAGTTCATAAAGATAATGAGCGATTCTCAATTAGTAATTGCCTAGGTAAATGAAGATTATGAAATTAAAGAACTAATATTAATAATGTATGGTAGTATATCAAGAAATTTACTAGGAAAGAAGATCTTTAAGGCAGAAAATGATTAGGTAGACACATTAGTTAAGCTGGCAAGTGCAAGGGCAACCATAAATAATCAGACAATAGCATGGGAAACATTACAAGCCCTTGCATAGAAAAAGGAATAAGCATCTAGCAAGGCAAATCTTGGATAACCTCAATT
This sequence comes from Saraca asoca, assembly GCA_026873985.1. Taxonomy (NCBI): domain Eukaryota; kingdom Viridiplantae; phylum Streptophyta; class Magnoliopsida; order Fabales; family Fabaceae; genus Saraca; species Saraca asoca. Next base: position 13,948 of record JANHAO010010035.1, read on the forward strand.
GTAGCTTTCTTGAAAAAAAGAAGCTTGCCAAAAGATAAGAGGACAGGAAGATACAGTACAAGGTAACTCATTTCTTTTTGGAAACAGATCAATTGTCCAAAGAAGGGTTTGCTTTCCCATCCTTAAGATGGCTGCATTCGAATGAAGCTAATTAAGTCTTAGGAAAAATCTATGAAGGGATCTATGAAAGCCATTTAGCTAGCACAACAATTACATTAAAAGCTACCTGATTAGGTTATTTTTGGCCAATAGTGAAAAAGGAAGCAATAGAGCTAGTATAGAGATGCAAGAGGTGCCAAAAATTTGCCAATGTTCAACAATAACCAACAATAGACCAGACACCCATTTTCTTCCTATGGTCACTTGACTAGTGGGGAATAGATCTTTTAGGCCCATTCTTAGTAGCTCTAGATCAGATAAAGTATGAGGTGGTGGCAATTAAATACTTTACAAAATGGGTCAAGGCAGAATCCCTCTTAACCATAACTTAAAAAAAACACATAAAACTCTGTCTAGAAATTTATCATTTGCAGGTAAAACTTCCTTCTGACCCTACTTTAATACAAAAAGCCTCCTAACAATTTTTTACAAGTACAACATCCTTAAGGCAATCATATTTGATAACGAGAAGCAATTTTCCAATGAAAATTTTAGAGATTTTTGTCAAAATATTTCCACAACTTGACACTTTTAGTAAACGTCTAAACATCTCACTTCTTTTAAATTGAAGGATGGAATTAAGCAAAAGTTCGTGTCTGTTGAACACCTTCAAACTAATGGGCAAATGGAGGTGGCAAACGAGATTATATTTAAAGTACTAAGGAAAAGGCTAGATGACACCAATGGAAGATGGGCAGAAGAACTGCCAAGTGTCTGTGGTCTCATAAAACTGCCACACACTCTGCCGTAAAAGAAACCCTATTTATGCTTGTCTACAAGAATGAAGCCATGTTCCTAGTTCAACTAGGGCAATGTTTCGATTGAAGAGAGTACTGTGAGCAAAGCAAGAATGAGGAAAGAAGAAAAGAGGACTTAGACATGCCGTTAGAAGTCAGGGAAATAACACATCTCTCTAACAAGCAATATAAAAGCCCAATAGTCAAGATCGTTAACATAAAAGATAGAAAAAAAGAATTTACAAAGGCACACTAGTCCTCTGACAAGTGAATGGACCACGAAAGGTATAATCTGAAAGGAAGTTTATAGCATCATGGGAAGACCCTTACAATATGCAAAGCAATTTATCAAACAGCACACATTGCCTTAAAACCATTGAAGAAAAACCCTCCCACACACATGGAATGCCACGCATCTCAAAGTATATCATGTACAAATTTGAAAGCTGGCTAATCAACAAAACTTGTAGTTAAAATATTTAAAATGAAAGTGAAGGCTATTCATCATTTAAATGAATATTATTGTTGCAAACCCAACCAATTCCCTTGGTACTCTTATAAACTCGAGCACTTCCCTAGGTAGTATTACAAACCTAAGCAATTCCCTTGATATTATTATAAACTCAAGTAGCTCCCTTGATACTATTATCATAAACCTGAGTAGCTCCTTTAGTACTATTATCATAAACCCCGAGTAGTTCCCTCCATATTACAGTAAACCCAAGCAATTTCCTTGATACTATTATAAACTTGAGTAGCCCCTCATAGCATCATCCCAAACTTAAAAAATAGTAGAACAAAGGTCTGGGATACTTACTAGCCTCTAAGTTGATCACTATCACATAAAAATTCAAATCCTAAAGAACATCAGGCTTACATACAAAAATGGTTAACCTATTGGATGTCAAACAACAACCCAAAACCATGAAGGCAATATAAGCAAATACTTGGAATAAGGTAAGTAGCCTATTGGAAGTCTTAAATAAAGAAAAACGTTGTTTATCCAAAAATCACTTTATTTAAAGAAAATTTGTACAAAAGAGTACATAAAAAATACAACAAAAATAGAAATGGCTATTCAAAGCAAGTTATATTTCTCCAAAACAACTACCAAGGGAATGTCCTTATCAATCTTCAATAGTCAGAGCGCCAGACCAACATTGAAATAATCAATCTGCTTCATTGCCTCAACAAAGCCCTAATGGTACATGGGATATGAAAGGTTCTTAGCCTTGATGGTTTCTACTTGAAGCCCTTTCTTCTTGGCTTTGAAAGATTGCTTATCTTCCTTATGACTCTTCCACTTGATTGAAAGTTGTTGATCTTATTGGAGAAATAGTTCGGTGGATTGATTTTTCTCTAATATCATTGCTTCTTTCTCCTTTACTAGCTCAGAAACATAGCCAGCCAAGTCTTGAATGCTTTTGTTACAATCAGCAAGCTTAGCAACCTTGGTTTCAAGCTATTTCTTTAAGGAATCCAGAGCCCTAGCCTTAACCTCCACACAATCTTATTTAACATGGGTTGGATGAGGAATTATTGATAGTATGGAAGTAGTTGTTTATACAAGTTAAGTTGTGGAAGATTTCATTAGCCAAATGGCACCATAGTTAGCCATGAATGCTTTACAACACTCAACAGCAATCAAGGGCAACAATGACCTCCAAAGAAAGGTTGTGTAGTCTAAGTTATTGTACCACAGACTATATATGGTATCATAAGTGAAGTTAGCCCCCTTAAGAAGCTAGACTAGGTGTAAGTTAGACTAAGACAACACCTTGACCTTCTTAGTAGAGGAGGTAGGGATATCAAAGATAAAGCTAGATGCCTGGCCATTAAAGGAGTCATCCTAAATCTTAAGTTTTTTCTATGAGATGACAAGGTTTTGCTCTGGCCTGAAAAGCTTTTAGAATGACCAAAGGAAAGACTCCTTCCTAATTCCTAAGGTAGTATCAGAATCGGATTCAATCTATGATAACAAGGCCATTACCATCTTCATTTGAGCAATAGCATGAGCGTGGATCTCCTTGAGTTTTTGTGGATCCATTTTTAATTGATCAATTGCTAAAATCTCCTTGTGAAGCTAACAACATGTAACAAGACAAATAATTAGTAAAAATTATGTACAGAGCAAAAAATAACAAGCAAAAAAAGGATAAGACATATGAAGAATAGTTTAAAAGTAGAATTGACCCAGAGATAAAAGATGAAATATCAAATCCTGCTTGTCCAAAAAATAGTCTTTGAAATGAAAATCCTTTGGTTGACAGGCTGACACTTTACACTTAACAAGGTAGATGTAGTCCCTGTCTCGGACGAAAAAGGGGTGAAACCCTACCACCATGCTTGCTTTAAAAAAAAAGAACTTTTCCACTATCAAACAAGGTTAACATGTTCCTAAAAATCACCTAATTTAACCGTTAAGTGAAGTCAATCCATCTTTCGGGTTTTTGTTAGGAGTAGGTAAAGAAAAAAAGAAAGTTATCTATGTAAGGATCCTACCATATCTGAAGGCAAACCACCTTGAAACAAATAAGGAATGCCTAAGCATTCCAAGTGAGTTGAGAGGGGTAAACATTGAGCTGCCAAAGAATATATTGTAGAAAGGCAATAAATGTTGCCAGTTGACGACTTCCCCGTAGAACATAACATAAGATGAGGTGTTATAGTTGCAAGCATGCTTATCAGTATCTACAAGTCGAAAGGAGATCCCTTTAATAGATTTATTTATGATGTGGATCTTCTTCAACTCCTTTATAACTTTTAGATCTTGCCAGTCGGCCAAGGGAGTTATCATTGACAGGCTGTCAAGGCCAGTCAAATTACAATATTTATAAGCTAAATTACCCTATGCTTCTTGCAGTATAAGACAGCCCAGGTCAAGCCCTTAGATCTTCTAATATTAATAATCAAATTAAGAGATGAATAAAGGGAGGTTGGTTTACAGTAGCTTAAATGACAGGAAAGCAAATGATAGAAACTGTTACAGAATGGTAGGAAATAATCAATCCAAAAGAGTCACTAAACTTGAAGTAAATCAATCATTGATCACTAAGTGTTCATTCAGTTATTGATCATATTCTTGGCCTTAAATCATACAAGAAGCCTTAGGATGAT
>JANHAO010010036.1:0-17958 GCA_026873985.1 Saraca asoca
CCCCCCGAACTAAACTCCTAATATCATTGATAAAATCATCCTAACATGGTCCTTGGGTTCGACCTGGGTTGCCTATGCTACAAGTAGCTAGGTGACTCGATTTTATAAATTTCTAATTTAATTTGGCCTCGACAATCGATCACCCGCCAAGAAAAAAAAGGGTCACTTACGACCTTAACCCCCGAGAGATGGATGTCGATTGAGCCACCGGGCCAGTTGAGGACTTGGAGGACATACAGGTAAGCGAGTGAGATGAGGAGAGGTGCCTAAAGATAGGAAGGCAACTGCCACCCAAAGTAAAGATGCAACTGGGAAATTTTCTTAAGGCAAATGCAGACATCTTCGCCTGGAACCATAATGATATGATAGGCATCAACCTGAGAGTAATGTCAGACTAACTGAATATTGATCCCCAGGCTAAGCCAGTTTATCAGAGAAGAAGACCGATGACCACCGAACGCTACGCAGCACTTAAAGAAGAGGTGGATAAGCTCCTGGCTAACAATTTCATTAGGGAAGCATGATAACCCACTTGGGTAGCCAATCCCATCCTCATTAAGAAAAAGAAAGGGAAATGGAGAACATGCATCGATTTCACAGACCTTAACAAGGCATATCCGAAGGATAGCTTCCCCTACCGAGAATAGATCAGCTAGTGGATGCAACAGCGGGGCACGAGCTCCTCAGCTTCATGGATACCTACTCAGGATATAATCAAATACCGATGGCTGTACAAGATGAAGAACATGTCTCATTCATCATCAACCGCGAGCTATACTGCTATAAAGTGATGCCTTTCAAACTTAAAAATGTGGGGACAACTTATCAGTGGTTAGTAAATAGAATGTTCCAAGAACAAATCAGTAAAACAATAGAGGTATATGTGGATGACATGCTTATAAAGTCCAAGCAGCTCATCAACCACATCCATGACCTAGATGAAATGTTCCAAACCTTGAGAAAGTATTGGATGAAGCTGAATCCACTCAAGTGTGGCCTCAGGCAAATTCCTCAGCTTCATCATTGACAGCCGAAGGATTAAAGCCAATCCGAAAAAGATTAAGGCTTTTCTCGACATACGCTCTCCCACAGGTCTAAAAGACATCCAAAGCCTAAATGGCCAAGTTACTGCTCTCGACCAGTTCATTTTGAAAGCCACTGATAACTGTGTCCCCTTCTTCGACACCCTTAAGATGGCAAGAAGGTTTGAATGGACTGCGGAATGAGAGGTCACATTTAAGGAGCTTAAAGCTTATCTTGGTCGAGCACCCCTCCTTTCCAAGCCAAAAGAAGGCAAAAAATTAACTGTGTATCTTGGAGTGTCTTAGTATGCCTTGAGCGCAGCACTGACACGGGAAGAGAGGACTATCCAGCTCCTCATCTATTATATAAGTAAGAGGTTGTTGGATGTAGAGATGAGGTATTCACCTATGGAGAAGCTCACCTACTGCTTGGTCATAGCCTCAAGAAAGTTACAACCCTACTTCCAAGCCCATAGCATTAGAATTTTCACATAATACCCCTTAAGGAAAATCTTGCAAAAGATTGACGTTTCCAGACACCTACTTAAATGGGCAATAGAACTCGCTCAATTTAACATAGAGTATAAGCCCAGGACGGCTATCAAGGGGCAAGCATTGGCTGATTTTATTCTCAAATTCACAAGACTCATACGAGAAAAGGTGGAAGTCTCTGAAGCCCCATAGTGGGAGTTATTCATTGACGGATCGTCTAACGACCCAAAGTCTGGCACAGAAGTACTCCTTGTCAGCCCAGATGGGCACAAAATCTTCAATGCCTTAAGGTTCAAATTTCAAGCCATAAATAATGAAGTCAAGTATGAGGCTTTACTAGCAAGCCTACGATTGCCTAGGGAGGTGCAGGCCATAAAACTGAAAATATTCAGCAATTCGCAATTCATTGTTTGTCAAATAAGAGGTGAGTATTAGGCCCAGGAGAAAAGGATAGTAAAGTACCTCCAAAAAGTCCAAAGGTTACTAGGGTCCTTTCAACAATATGAAATTGTCCAGGTCCCGTGAGCTCAGAACGCTCACACCAACACTCTGGCTTGACTATCCACTATCAACAATCTGAACCTCGCAGAGTTAATCCCGATAGAACTCCTTTCGACCTTGAGTATTAAACACCAGGACGAAATTATGGCGATAGCTGAAAGGCATAACTCTTGGATGAACCCTATCATTGATTACCTGAAGGATGAAATTCTATCAAAAAACAAGCTCAAGGCACGATGCCTACGAGCGCATGCAGCCAAATATTGCATCTACGATGACGTTCTCTATAAGAAAGGGTTCTCAACCCCTCTCCTGAGATGCATAGATGATAAAGATTGTGACATCATTCTAGAAGAAATCCATGTAAGACACTACAAAAATCATGTTGTGGGCTATCATTGGCATAAAAGCCCTTCAACAGGGATTCTACTGGCTAACTATGAAACAAGATGCAATAAATGCCAAAGGTTCATAAAAGTGCCCCGGGTTCCATCAGCTTACCTAAAGCAAATGACAAGTCCATGGCCATTCGTCATCTAGGGAATAGATTTGATCGGGTAGCTACCAAAGGCACAAGGCAACTGCAAATACGCAATCGTGGCCGTAGACTACTTTACAAAGTGGGCAGAGGCAAAGGAGCTCGCCAAGATCTCATCTTCCAAAGTTCTAAACTTCATCTGGAACAATATCATCTGCAAGTATGGGGTTCCTCAATAGATCGTCACTGATAATGGGACCCAATTTACCAACGAACGGTTCGTCAAGTTTTGCGATGACTTCAAAATTGTTAAGAGCTTCACATCTATAGACCACCCTAAAAGTAACGATCAGGTAGAAGCCATGAATAAGATCATTAAAAAGATCTTGAAAATAAGACTAGAAGCTAAGAAGGGAGCATGGGCAGATGAGCTACAGACGGTACTATAGGCTTACAGGATGACCCCTTGCAGCTCCACAAGAGAAATCCCCTTTTTGATGGTCTATGGGAGCGAGGCAATGATCCTTGTAGAATTTAAAGTTGTGACCTAACAAAGAATTGCATTCGACTCAAAAGAAAATGACTGACTGCTTACTGTGAGTTTGGACCTCATAGAAGAAGCTAGGGAAAAAGCTAGCCTTAGAATTGCCGTTCATTAGCATCGAGTCGTGAGGTATTACAATCGAAAGGTACGAGCCTGACAATTCAAACCGATCGATCTCATCTTGTGTCTCGTCCTTCTGGGTGCCTGTAACCCCAGCGAGGGGACCTTTGGACCAAATTGGGAAGGCCCATACCTAATAAAATGAGTAACAGGGCTTATCGCCTGATGGACTTAAACGAAAATGAATTTCCTCACACTTGGAATGCCAAACATCTTTGCCATTACTACCAGTGAATGTCCTAGACCATGAAAGATCACCGCATCAAAAATATGTCCATAAGCTCTCATAGGATGACGTTTTAAGGCAACTTGGTGTATATTTTCATAACAAAGTAGTAGCTAATGAAAGTACATTGTAATAAATGCAAAAATATAAATCTTGTACTGATTAAGCATTATAAACGCAAAGGAGAAAACCTGCTTCCATAGCAAAAATAGTTGCGCGGAGGGCTTACAAATCATTCAAAAAAAAAGAAAAGAAGGGGGAACCCTAAGTCTCTGCAACATCGGGATAAGATTTAGAGAGGGGGTCACCGGAGGCTTCAGTAGCTACAACTTCGCTAGGAAGGGCCTCTGACCTGATGGCTTTCTCCTTACCTGAAGAATCGGCCCCAACCGCGTTCTCTTTAAAAAATTCCACAACCTCCAAGACCTGCAAACCGAAGAAAGAGAAATCCAACTCAAGATATCTCTCCCACAAAGTGAAGAAGAAAGCCTCACAGGTCTGCTATTTTGACTCCCTCGCTGCAACTACCACCCGCGAGGACATCTCTGCCTTCATAATACGAAGTTCCTTTCACAGCGATTCTAGTTCTTTCTCCACAAATTCGGCCCGCTAATCCAAGGACCTCACTTTTTACGCAGCCTCCTCGGTGACCTTCTTAGTCATCTCCAGCTCCGTGATCACTCTATCAAGGTCCATCTTGGCCTTCCTCAAATCATTGGAGGCAAAGTCAAAGTTAACCTCGGCTTGCTTACACCACACTACCTTGTCGAAATGTATAGCCTCCATCTCTTCAACCCTCTCATGTCATTCTAGGTTTTCAGCCACCGACGTCGTAGGCTCGTCAATAAGAGAGGATTCCCTATCCTCCGTGTCTCGAGCCACTTCCTTAATCTTCAACAATGTCAAAATATTCTGCAAAAGCTTACTAACAGAATTTCAAAAATGTGAAGCAAGCATGAAAGACTAGAAAAAATTATCGTTACCCACCACGAGACCATGACGAGCTGCGTGTCCTGCCATCCTCCCTAACGTGAAATCCTCAGCCTCTAGCACCCCGATCTTTCGTTTGGGTCCCAAAAGAGTGTCCATTCCCTTAACTAATGTTCAAACGTATTGTTCAATCTTAGACCAGGTTTAGCTAGCGGGGGCACGGGTTTGACTTCCAGAACGTCATCTTCACGGGAAGTCATCTTCCTCTTCCCCTTATCAATCCTCTGCCTTTTTGGAGAAGGGCTAGAGGAAGTGATAGCATCCGCTGTGGTCGCAGCCTCAAGTCGAGGTATCGAGACTAGTTCTCACGATGGGGCAGTAACAGGGGGCATAAACTGCTCAATGATAGTAAGGTCTATACCACTTTCAGAAAGCAAGGACTTATCTGTAATAGGAGATGAAATGACCTCGAGGGCTACAGGATTTTCCCTTCTAACACGAGATGGTGGTGTCCTTAGAATGAGCTCCATGATATTGTCGTAGTCATCAAAGTTGGCTTGCCTGACTTCTGACAATCACCGAATCCCAACCACACTCGTAACCTTAATGTCCAAGGGGGGAGCATGCCTGTGTAAACAAAGTTGAGAGTCATTGAACTTGAAGTCGTGCTCGAGGTCACTAGTCGACTGAAAGCTGTCCAAAACATCGAGCTCCCTGGACTGTAAAGTAGGGTTTTTATCGGTGCCAATTGCAAAGGAACAAGCAAGGGTGAGAATCAAGCTCTGACATCATAAAGCACACATGTTCCCAATCAACATACCTAGGGTAAGAATAAAACCAAAATTCCTTATATTGCAGTGAAGGACAAGAAACATAAAACCAACGAGACTTGTAAGGCCCCGTGTTAGATTTTCCTTTGGCACCACCCTTTGGCAAAATGCCTTTGTGTTCTTCTAGGCAAAAGGTAATAGAGCTCATCTAATGTGCTCGCACATCTGAGGTCGTACAAATAACACAAGGCTTCAGGAGATGGCGGCAGGAGACTATTGCCTATATAAATCAGGGCAAGGGAAATTAGTGATGTATAAGAATTTGGGGTAAGTTGAAAAGGACTACGTTTTATTCTGTTCAAAAAATTGATTATGAAAGGTGGGATTAGGAATTTGAGCCCTACGGTGAGGTGTGGGAGACTAATAGCTATAAAACCCGAATGAGGGTGCACGGCATAATCATCTGTCACTGGGACCATGGCACTGCACCCTTTAGGAATTTTGTGAGATCAGAGAGTAAGCTTAATGTCATGGAACTGCATGGTAGAAGTATAGAATGTAAACACTTGACACTCACGGTGCTCACTCGCTGTGGTACTAGGGCCCTTCGGGAGGTTTGAATGAGAAGCTAAGTCTGGGGCATCCCCTCTCTCACTTGGGGCCACGTCATCAGTTCATCGCATGACCATTTCACTCAGGGGTGACTCAGATTCCTCTTTGTCATCATCCCCAATCAGGTGGTGATGGCGTACATGACCTGATCTCATCTGCAAAGGAAAAAGACTGGTTAGGCTACCGCAAGCAAGCCACACCAGAAGCAAAAAACTGACTACCCTCGAGTCATGCGCACTACAAGCCACCACACTGATTTCTTAAACTCCAATGAGTGAAGAAAGGACAATTTTCAAACCCTGAGGTTCCTAAGATTAGGACACAACACCTATGAACTCTATAGATGAGTAGTAGCCCAACTGAATCAATAAGAATCCCTAAACATGACTTGTTAGCCAGTCCCCCATCCTCCCTCAGACAAATGGGTAATAAGTCTCTAAACCATCTACCAAGAACATGAATCAAAAAAGGGATAGAAACATACCGTGATCTGTGAAGATGGAAGACATGATTAAATTACTATGATTGCCCCTGGCAGGAAGAAGAGCCAAATCATTGATCAGAAAAGCTAAAAAACAGTTGACAAAGTAGGTAATGAAGGGGCCAGCATAGTGGAAGACGGGCAGAGAACTCCGAAATCCTAAAAGTATTTTTCAAAATGGTAGAATGAGAAGGAGGAAGAATAAGGGCTTTGGCTTATAAATGGAATGGTCCAACCGTCGGATTTGAAGGGTCTATCACTCACCCACAATCCGAAGACTCGAAGGACAAAGCCATCAATAAATGATAGGTTAGAAAGCGTGCACCAAAAGCAAGGAAGTAATTATGACCCGCCATCATTGGGAAAGTGAAAAGCTGTGCATATAAAAAGGCATGGGGAACCAAATGGCTTGTCAGAATATCACGGGTCGAGGGCTCGATAAACCAACCTCGTATCCAAGTAATGCGCAAACAAGCGTAGAATTCTTGTGTAAGCCACATCCAAGTAATGTGCCCACCCTATACAGAATTCTTGTGCGGAACGGCCCTGCGTCCAAGTAATATGTGAAGAACATGGAATTCTTACGTGGATCAGGGGCTAAATAAACCAACCTCGTGTCCAAGTAATGCGCGAGCTGCATCCAAGTAATGTGCCCACCCCGCATAGAATTCTTGCGCAGAACGACCTTGCATCCAAGTAATATATAAAGAATGTAGAATTCTTGCGCAGGTCAGGGGCTTGATAAACTAACCTCACATCCAAGTAATGCACGAACAAGCATAGAATTCTTGTGCAAGCTACGTTCAAGTAATGTGCCCGCCCCGCATAGAATTCTTACACAGAATGACCCTGCATCCAAGTAATGCATGAAGAACGTAGAATTCTTGTGCGGGTCAAGGGCTCGATAAACCAACCTCATGTCCAAGTAATGTGTGAACAAGCATAGAATTCTTGCACGAGCTATGTCCAAGTAATGTGCCCACCCTGCACAGAATTCTTGTGCGGAACGGCCCTGCATCCAAGTAATGTGTGATGAACGTAGAATTTTTGTGCTGGTCGGGGGCTCGATAGACCAACCTCACGTTCAAGTAATGCACGAACAAGCGTAGAATTCTTGCATGAGCTGCGTCTAAGTAATGTGCTTGCCCCGTATAAAATTCTTGCGCAGAATGATCTTACGTCCAAGTAATGTGCTGGCCACACAGAATTCTTGCACAGATCAGGGGCGAAGAAATAATGTCACCCCCAAGTAATGTGCCAGCCCCGCACAGAATTCTTGCGCGAACCAGTTCGGGAGCTCACGTCCAAGTGTTGCTTCCACCATATGAAGGACTCTTGCACAAATGGACAAGGCCGATTAGCCACGTCGCTTGTATCCTTTAAATCAAAACTTACCCATTTAGGTTGATTGGCCCAAATCTTTTACTACAGTAGATAATCATCCTATGAAATATTTTTGCAACAATTACTGTGATGAAATCCTACAGGAATATAGATCATAACTATCATCGACGACCTGATAAATGGATTCATGCACCGAGCCCATTGCTAAACCCAAGGACAGGAGTGCAACTCCCAGCATGCAGAGTAAGCTGAGAGTTAGGGGACTTATGTTATGAGTAATATTTGAATATGGAATTTGGGCTAGACCATGTACAGGAGGAAGGATGATCAGTCAAAGTTGAAACCCAGATAAGAATCCCATGCCGCTAAACGAAGACCCCAGACAATAAGCAAAAGTCACGAACACCTCACTAGGTCGCAAAAAGGAAGGCGCGATCCACCAAGGGGGTCTGAACCCTCAACGAGCAACCCATCAAGGAAGGAAGAAACTCATCCAAAACTCCCCACTCGCTTAGCCTCTGATCTATTCAACCAACTCATTGTCAATAGACACCTGTATGGAGCCCAGTCAGCAATCAGAAATATATCTCCAAACCAGACAACTCAGACCCCGAGATTACACATCAGCTCCCTGGAAGTCTAACAATGATTTACCCAGCATTAATTGCCCGATGGCATGCATTTAATGCCTTGATTGGTAGAGGTAATCATTCTGCTGATCGAGAAATTACATTTATAACCTTCCTCCTTGCTATAAATAAAAGAGAGGGAATATCATAAAGGTGTGTGTGAAGATATATATGCAAGAACTCTGCTACTTTAGAGAATTCCAGCTTTACTGATAGAAGCTTTGACTATAAAAAAGAAAATATACTGCTGGTAGTAAGGAAGTGTTATAGCTATTATAATCTGGCTCTGTAAAGATCTTCCATTAGTGAGCAACAGAAAAGTAACGTGGATGTAGGGGGCCAAAGTTGGCTTTAGCCGAACCATGATAAACTCCTGTTGCCAATGCTCTTCTTCCCTTTTTTCTAGTCTTCCCTGCCATTTCTTCTTTTCTTTAACTTGCAGTCAGGGGTGTCATTGAACTAAAACTAGTTGACTGGATTTTGGTGTCAACATATATATATAGAGAGAGAAAGAGAGAGAGAATAAATGTTTATCCATGAGACAAGTAGTAAAGGGTTTAAAACAAAATCCAAATAGAAAGATTCAATCTAACATAATAAGTGATTAGTTCAAATCAAGAGATAAGCATCGCATAAGACCTTCAGGCATTGCAAAAATATAAGGCTTTGAATGTGTAGGTGGAGGAACAACAATATAAAGGATTGAAACATTAAAAAATCAAACAGGTAACAAAATGGAAAACATAAAAAATCAAAGAGATTACAAAAAATAAAAAGACCAAGGGAAACATCAAGTAGAAATTTGAGCAAACAAGAAAAATTAAAGGAGACGAACTACCGATGAAATCAAACCTCAAAGTAGCCATCATTAGGTTGCCTTTGCCACCATGTCACTATCTCTCCGGCTAGTGAGGGAGAGGGAGAAAGAACTCGATTGCATTCAGACCAAGTGAACAAGAAAGAGATTGAGAAAGATAGAGTGGAAAGTGTAATCAACATGAGAGAAAAGTTTGGTGGCTAGGAAATTAGCTATTAGAGAGAGAGAGAGTGATTATGGGAAGAAAACCATCGAAGTGTTAGATCTAAACCAATTCAACGCAGAAGAGGAAAAGGGGTTCAAATTTTAGCACGTTCTTAAAGGCGATTTTCATACAATCGCCATTAAACATTCGATACTCAGTGGTAGTTTTAACATAACTATTATTAAACATTTAGTACTTAGCAGCGGTTTTACAAAACCACCGTCAAACATTTGGTGCTTAGTGATAATTTTGACATAACTACCATTAAATTTTGGTACTTAGAGGTGGTTTAGACAAAATCGCTGTTAAACATTCAATACTTAGCAACAGTTCAACAAAATCACCATTAAAAATTGACTATAACATTTGCTTTTTGTAAATGTCAAACACAGGTCACTTTATCCATGTCTGAACTACTGCTAAAGACAAGTTTTGTTGTAGTGAGAAGGGCTAGGGCCTTGGAAGCCATTTGACAAACATATTACGAATTGATTAAGTTTAGGATGCTTGTTTTTTGTGACTCTTTGTGTGCTGAAGAGGGATATATTGGTAGGGTTTTATAGCTGAAGATTTGGGATTCCTTTGAGTTTTAGTTGTAAATGATTAGCAATAAGGAGATCCATGTGAGCACATTTCAATGGAAATGTCCAACCTAGTAGCATGAAACATGCATAGGGAATATTCACTAGTTTTCAAATAATCAGAGATTTTATATGCCATATGATTCATTCTTTTTTTTTTAATTTATTTTCTTATTCATCTTCTTTTGTGGGTGCAACTAGATTCTCCTGTGAGACTTACTGTATATATTTAAATAGTGGTGAGAAAGTGAGAGAAAAAAGAGTGAAAAGAAAAATTATCCAAATATGCGTAACAATGAATATAAAGAAGCTTTTGTTAGAATTGGGAGAAAATAATAATTAGATCTTTATATTATGTCATAAAGCATTTAAATTTATACAAAGTAGTTAATTCACAAATAATATACATATCTTGTATTAAGTGTGAATCTATGAAAGTGAATCCTCTAGATCAGATGCACTTTCTAGATATGGTGGTAGAGAGAAGAAGATCATGCTATCTTATCCTTAATAGGATAGCTACAACTCTATTTAGGATGTAAGTAAAGATCTGGTTTGCTATAGTTTTACTGGGCTAACTGATCTATCATCAATGGTCTAGGTGTGAACTTAGACCCAATAACATAATCACACTTTAATTGGTCTATTTTATAAGATTATTATGGCATTCTAATAATCCAATCATAATATAAAAATTAAACTATGATAGTTCAATATAGAAATTTCTAACAATATCTCACTTGAACAACATAGTTTAATAAACAATGAATTGGATTACAATATGTGGCTACAACAATGAATGCCAACATCAATTATGATACCATTACAACCATAAGTCCATCATAATTTCCCAATAATGCAGATCATCATATCTAATAGGGATGTTGATGTTATACATCTCTTGAATACTTAAATTCTAATAACCAAAACACCATATGGATTGTGTGAGTAACAAGACACACATATCCAAATATGATCTTATGTGCATCTTTACAAAATAGTTCATGCATCCACCTAAGATGTTGAAATAAGAATCAAAACATCTCAATACAAAAAGGAGACAAGGTCTAAATGTCTCTATCAATATATCATACAATATTGGGCATAATCAACAATATCATATATACAAATATATGAAACATATGGAAACATCATTAACATTTCACTAATCTCGAGCTAACAATGACAATAGTTCATCGCCTTAAATAAGAACCATGAAACTCCCAGTAACCCTATACATCAAAAGGCTTAGCCAAACTCACTCTAGTCACTTATTCATGAACAACTTCAAATCTAAGCCTTTGGTTAGTGAATCCATGAGCATATAACCTATGGCAACAAGTATAATGCTTACGTATCTTCTCTATAATAAATTAATACTTGATATTAAAATACTTTATATGAGTAATACTTTTATTATTTTGAGAGAAGTTCACTGTGGCAGCATTGTCATAAAATATGTTTAAGGTCCTAGAAGTGTTTTTTACAACTTTAAAGCTAGATATCATATTCCTTAACAAAATAGCCTCACAAGTGGTTTCACAACATACGACACAGGTTGCCTCCCTAGTAGAGGTTGCTGTAATTGATTGCTCCTCCTGTCACCATAAAGATGTATCCAAAGGCCAACTTCTTGTCATCTGAATAACTCACAAAATCAAAGTCAAAGTAGCATGCAACAATTAGATCACCAAATTGTAATATGTCAATAGAAAATTATTTGTATTACAATATGGCAATCTAATTGTTACATGCTACTTTGACTTCGATTTGTGAGTTATCCTAATGACAGGTACTCCATAACCTTTTTCACAACAGTTCAATATTTCTTATCAAGACCACTCAAGTGTCTCCCAATTAAGTAATACAAGGATGTGTACACACTTTATTGTATATTAGGTTACTAGTAACGAAAGCACATGGGACTTACTTTGTATATTCAATTTTTTTTTCATTATCTTGAGGACACTGGGCTTTAGAAGGAAATTTTATCCCTTTTGAAAGGATACAATACCTTGCGAGCATATAGAACATGTTAAATCTTTTGAGCACCTTTTAATGTACAATCCTTGAGACAAGTCAAAAATAGTTCAAGATATGTCTCAGTGGATCCATATGCTTAACACAAAAGGGGTATCATTAAGATCCTTCATATGTAAAATATATAAATAGTATATGCTTTGTCTCAATAATAGGGATCATAACATTGTTTTCAAAGAGAATATTATCAATATAAGATTGGAGTTATAAATTTGTCCATATCCAACTTAAAATAAACATATTGATTTGCATTATGCTCCTTGAACCTAAGAGAAGTAGCAATTTAACAACCTTGAGAAACCATTGTCCAAATGCTTTATTCAAATGGTATAAATGAATCATTTCAATCTTCATACTAAGTGTTCTTTAATCTTTTCTTGGAAACCATCTAATTGGTTCACTCAAACAGTTTTTGGCTAATCACTATTCAAGATGGCACATCATTTAGTTGAAGCTTTAAGTTAAAATGAGCCACCAATGACATACAACTCAAAAATGAGTTTTTAAAACAGACAAGAAAATTTTCTATAATTAACTTCTTCTTTCTCAATGTGGCCATTTGCCACCAATTTGATCTTATACCTCTCAGTCATCTCTTGAGTATCCCTTTTGATTTTAAAATCCCTCTTGCATCCAACAAGCTTACAACCAATAAATAACTCTATATGATCTCACACATCATTATTAATCATCAAAGAAATCTATTATTCACAGCCTTCAATCATTATAAAGAATTAAGGCTTGAAATGATCTTTTTTAAATTGGTAAGATCATTACCATCATTGATGTTAAATTCATACTTCTACAAGCCATTTTAGATTTTGACAAGAGTATTTCATTTACAAAACTAAATTCTTTTTTACCATTAGCAAAGTATACAGCTTTCTAACTTCTAACATTGGTTTTACCACATATTATACTAAATCATTTTCTTGATCAATTTGTTTTGTTTCAACAAGTAATGGTGCTAGTAGAATAACAAATTGTACTTCTCTAAGAGAGATGTTACATATTCTTTCACTCCCACTATATGACCAATCCATAACATAAATATAATGGGGTGCTTCTATTATCCTAGTGGTGTAGATTGGACAATAAAATCTACTACTTTTGTAGCCATTACAATATTCAATAAAGTGGCCATTAACAGTTTTCAGATCAAGTTACTTTGTAAATGAATTATACAACTTCAATCTAACTTACAACCCTAAACATGGAAATGCCTAAGACTAGGCTTTTCCCATACAACAATTCATATAGGGTTTTAAGTACAGACTTATTAGAGACTTGATTTAGTATATACACCATGGTTTTTAAAGCATCACCCTATAAAAGTCTAGTAAAATTGAATAGGCCAACATGTAGTTGATCATGTTCATGAGCATGTAATTCCACCTTTTTATGGTCCAATTTTGTTTGGAAATTTCAAAAGAAGGTTGTTAGCCTCAAAATTCACAATCTTTGACATATCATATAGAAAATTAGAATTTTCATCAGTTTCATTCTATCTTTATAGCACCCACCACCTTTATTAGAACTAATGCACTTGTTTTTCTTTCTCCTTTGTGCTCAATCTCAACTTTAAACACCTTAAAAGAATTTAAGGATTTTAATTTTTCAATGGGAATTTTCACCTAATCAAAACTTAAACAATCATCAATGAATGTGAAATATTAGATTCCACCAATAGCATTTTCCTTAATCAATCCAATCATATTATTGTGAATTAACTCCAATACCATTAACCCTCTAGTCTTTTTTCTTTTTGTAGCTTTAGCTGGGAGTATCTCCCTTGATGCAATCAATACACATACCAAGATAGATAAGTCTGGGTCATGAAGAATCTCTTCTTTTACCAATCATTCCATCCTTTTATGGAGATATCACCTAGACACCTATGTCCCAACATGGAGGATCTCACATTAATTTTGACCATTTTTGTATCTAACCATAGTATTTGTGAACAAACTAATTTTTCAATTTCCAAATCGCAATTAGTTTTACAAAACAACAATTGAAATTTATTTCTCTTCATGAAAAATCATATAAATATTATCACCTAATTCTAAAATATGACTAGAAAACAAACTTGAGACAACTATTCTTACATCCTTATCTTGCATATTTCTATAATTTCCAATCTGACTATCAGTTTTTTATCACTTAGTTTCCTCTTGTTTCTTAACGCTCATAAGGAATTTGTAATGAAAATGATTGCAACAGTGTCTAACCATCAAGTATTTAACAAAACATCTACATTATTTGACTCTAAACATACTAGAGCTAGTAGAAACCTTTTTTTTATCTATAGTGTTACATATTCATATCACCTTTATTACTCCTCAAAATTAGGTTCTTTTGGGTGTGATTTATTCCTACGCTTAGTATTTGACCCATGTGAAATAAAATGAGCACATGACCTTTGCTTTCATCACGTCATCTTCCACATGACCTAGATATAATTTCAAAATTTTTATTTCAGCAAAATTTTATGCAACTGGTCCCATGATAGGTGTGTACACAATTATACAAAATTTCATGGCATAACATGAGTAATACAATTCCTACATAATTCCATTTTCAAGAATATAATCCTATGAAATTCAAATAATAATTACATGCCATCTAAAAATTGTAGAAAAGCTATATACAGTAGTCCAATATGTAGGAAACATTTAGTAAAATTTTCAAACACAAATAATCACTTAAAATAATTGGGTATAAAATAAACAAAATATTTTTATTTCCAAATAAACATGAAAAAATTGCCAAAAAAAAATAAAGCTTGGAGAGTGGAGTTCAATGGTATAACTTTCATTATCATCCAATACTACAATGGCAACATGTGCCACTTATGCTCCTCCAATGGACTTGGTTCTTGCGCATAACGAGTCAGATGTCACCTTTTTCACCTCTTTCAATTTTTTTTTTTGAGTTTGTGAAATGCCAGTTCGACCCGACTTGCAATTTTCATATTCAGCTATGTCAACAAGTAAATGATTCTAAGTTTGATCTCTGAATCAATTACTAAAACTAGAAAAAACATCGAGTAATTCAAAACCAAAACACTGAGCTTATTGTATTTTTCTACATTCAAAAAACTTACAAATTAATGCAATTTCAGTTTTGTTTTAATAAAATCAATTTAAGGCTTTCATTTGTCTAACTATTATGACTTAGAACTATCAATTAATTCAATTTTGTGAATTTAATTTTTTTGAAAACCTAAATTATATTGGTTTGTGATTTCATCCCAAAATGCACAAAAGTTTGCAATCAATTAATGCAATACATCAAATTCGAGAAGGCAAATAAATTTCATGTAAAAATTTCATAACATTTCTTATTATAAATTATAGATTATTTAGTATTTTAATCACAAAAATTTCTAAACAAATTTGTATAAATTTGAGCCTTACAACATATAAGAAAAATTGGCTCTGATACGAATTGTTAGATTTTTTTTTTAAAATAATAGCTAATAACCAGAACTTTACATCATGCTACCAAGAATCTAAATTTATATAAAACAATCAATTCACAAATAATATATGTACCTAGTATTAAGTGTGAATCTATGAAAGTGAATCCTCCAGGTTAGGTACATTTCTCAAATGCCCTAGTAAAAAAAGGGAGATCACATTGTTTATATCCTTAATAGAGCGACCACAACTCTATCTACACTACAAAAAATGGTACTATTTAGTGGTAGTTATTTAGAGGCAGTTAGGTTAACTGCCTCTAAATAACATTTATAGTGGCAGTTAGCTAAACTGCCGCTATGTTTTAAAAATTTTTAACAATAGTGGTGGTTAACGTCTAACCACCACTATGTTTTAAAAAATTTTAACAATAGTAGCAATTACACGGTAACCATTGCTATGTTTTTTATTTTCCAAATGGTGCATTTGGCATGCAGAAGTATAATTACGCAAAAGAACATTGGTTAAGTCTTTCTCCCCTAAAACCCTACACTCTGCTCCTGTGTCCTGCTCTGCTTTTGCTTGGATTTTTCTCCTTCTTTTGCTCTCTTTTTGATCAGCTTCCATTTTGTTTCTACTTCCATTTTGCTTGGCTTCATTCCTCCACTGTAAGCTCATCCCTCTTCTTCTTCTTTGCATTTGGATCATTTTGAAATTATAGGTATTAAGGAAATTATAATTTCTAGATAGTAATAGCTCAAAAGCTTGTGACTTTCCTACATGGTTTTAATTATCTGATTGTGTTATTTCCAGGAGAGCATAACTCCAATTTCATCTAAAATTGTGATATGTTTTCCACGTTTGAATTTTTCTTTTAGTAGCAATGCTCTTATCAACTTATATTGTTAGGTGTCAAGAAATTGTAGGAAGCAAAACATTTATGAAATTTAAATCCCTCAGTTTAAGTATAAATTGTTAGATAGCTTGATGGAAGTGACGTCACTAAAACTGGACTCTATATCTTCTCTCAAATTTTCAAAAGAAGGAATGTTCTTCTATTAGAGGATGGTCTTTTAGTATCCCTTGTTGTGGAGCCTAGGTCCTGATGGTTTTTCAACATGATTCTTCCAGTTTTTTTGGGGCCTTGTTGGCAGTGACCTTCAAACAATGGTTCTGTTCTTCTTAAATAGAGTTTTTTTTTTTTTTTGCTCAAGTCAATAAATCAAACATATATAAGCCTAATTCCTAAAGGAGACTCTCAAAAAACCTTTAATGATTACAGACCACTATGTTTACATAATGTAGCTTATAAGTTCATATCCAAAATTCTAGTTAATAGGCTGCAAAAAATGCTGGAATCAATTATTACTCTAGGCCAGAATGCTTTTACTTGGTCCCTTTTTTTTTCTTTTCAATAGGATCTGCACATTAGCCATTTGGGCTTAGGATGGTTTTATTATTCAAGTTCATAATCTTTGGATTGCTTTCCCTTTACCCTAATAGTAGGTCAAGCTATGTTCTTAAAAATAGTTTTGAAAGAATGTTGTTGTTTAGGTGGTGCTGGCTTGTTGTTAATATTGCTTCATTTTGTTCCAGTTTGTTTAAGTGGTGCTGGCTTGCTATTAATATTGGCCATCTAGAATCAAAGAGAATTACTCCAGTTTGTTCTCTGAATTCCTTAGCCATTTGGGCTTAGGCGGGTTTTATTGTTCAAGTTCACAATCTTTAGATTGCTTTCCCCCCACCCTAATAGTAGGTCAAGCTGCATTTTAAAAATAGTTTTGCAAGAGTGTTGCTATTTAGGTGATGTTGGCTTGCTATTAATATTGGCCATCTGGAATTAAAGAGAATTGCTCTAGTTTGTTCTCTAAACTCATTGGCCATTTGGGCTTAGGAGGGTTTTATTATTCAAGTTCACAATCTTCGTATTGCTTTCCCCCCACCCCAATAGTAGGTCAAGCAGTGTTTTAAAAAATAGTTTTGCAAGAGTGTTGCTATTCAGGTGGTGCTGGCTTATTGTTAATATTACTATAAAAAATGTAAAGTAGTCTTAAAATTTTCTGCATGACATTATGTGATCAAGAAGCTTATAATGGCTTGCATAAAATTTGATGATTCTCTTTGATTTATGCTACAACTTCCAAATTTTTAACAAATGATTTGGTGACATTGTTGAAATGCTCATGCTTTTTTCATAAGTGATTTCATAAGTTTGATCTATATTGGAATGGTTTGTGTTTTTGCCTATTTAGGTGGTGCTAGCTTACTATTAATATTGCTGTTAAAAATGTAAAGTAGTCTTAGAATTTTCTACATGACATTATGTGATCATGAAGCTTACAACGGCTTGGATAAAATTTTATGATTCTTTTTTATATATGCTACAACTTATAAATTTTTAATAGATGATTTGGTGAGTATTATTGAAATGGTCATGCTTTTTCCGTAAGTGATATGATGAGTTTGATCTATATTGTGATGGTTTGTGTTTTTGCCTATTTAGGTGGTGCTGGCTTGCTGTTAATATTGTTGTTAAAAACGTAAAGTAGTCTTAGAATTTTTTGCATGACATTATGTGATCATGAAGCTTACAATGGCTTGGATAAAATTTTATGATTCTCTTTGATTTATGTTGCAACTTATAAATTTTTAACAAATGATTTGGTGAGCATTGTTGAAATGGTCATGCTTTTTCCTTAAGTGATTTCATAAGTTTGATCTATATTGTGATGGTTTGTGTTTCT